>ML812275.1:134609-171221 GCA_009831015.1 Picea engelmannii
ACTTTTGACAAACAGTTTGCCAACACCGTCTACTCTCCTCCTATTGCTGATATATCGTTTATGATATCTGCTGTTATAGAGTTTTACCAATTGCTGTTATGTCTAGTGGTTTCTTAGCTTGTAACTTCCGTCAAACACTTTAATGACACACTCCAAACTCACTGTCATAGCCCTTTTCTGCTTGCTGTTCTGTTTCTGAGAGTGTTAATGGTTCAGGACTTCTGTCAAACACTTTGACAGCAGGCCCTAATACCACTATTAAAACCCTTTTATTGCTGCTGTGTATTTTTGTACTTGCTGATGGGTTTTCTTGTGATATTTATAGTGTATAAGTGAGGGTTTGGAACCAGTTTTCACCTTTCATACAATTCATAACAGCAAAATAACAATGGAAATAACTCATAAAAAATACCAATAACAGCAAAATAACACCACCAAAACAGATCTGAGTTTATTTATCTTCTAACATGTTACAAAGTTGTTCAATGGTAGAGGCTCAGATCGACCTCTTCTCCAAGTAAACAGCCCACAAAATACAGTTCAGTCTACAGTAAGAATTCGGCCCTCCTATGCAAGTAAACTTGGCTGCTAAGATGATCTCCAGCCAGAACTTGGCTGCCCCAAATAATACTCGGCCTCCTTGAAGAGAACTCGGCCCTTCTCTTCATAACCTAACTCGGCCTAGCCAAGAGAATCAGCCACAGCAGCAGTAAACTCAGCCCCACAACAGGTAGACTTGGCCTTGTCAAGTCAATGGCGGCCTCTCCAAGCAAATGCGACCTCCTCTGCTAAAGAGTACGCCCCTCCAACCCTATAACTCGGCCCTGCAGTAGGAACTCTGCCTCCTACACAGTAACTTGGCCCCAACAACAACAAATTCGGGCTACACAATGGAAACTCTGCCCTACCCAAAGGCACACGGCCCTCCAATCCAAACTCGGCCTCTACCAATCGATCTTGGGCTGCTGCAAAAGAAACACAGCCCCTTCACAATGGAACGATCTCCTCACAAAGGAACTCCTAAGCAAAACGACCTCTAGAAGAGATAGGGTCCCTTCAATCCCCAATTTGCTGCAAAAAGGTAGATCAAACTCCTCAACAATGGAATCCAAATGGAAGTTCTGAATGGCCTTCCCAATCAATGTCTAGGGTGGATCTCTCACAACCAAAATTTGATTAGCTAGGGTGGAATCTTTCACCATTGAAACCAATCCAAACCGGGGTTTACTCCAAACCCCCAAAGGCTCCAAGAGCTCTCCAAATCAAATCAAAATAATCATCAACTTGATGAGAGAATGATCTCTCATCTTTCTTTTATTCCTCTCACCTTTTCGATGACCCTTTTACCCTTTTTGGATGACCCTTTTACCTTTTTACTTTACTTAAGTGATTAAAGTGACTTTATAAGGTTTTATTCACTTTATTCTTCAAGTCACTTTATAATATAGCTTTTTCCTCCAATTGACATCAACTAATTAATCTGTTAATCCCCCTTTTAATCGACCACGTTCTACGGGAATCAGATAGACCACTAAGTCATTCTCCTAGAATGCTCTTTTGGAAAAGGACATTACAGTCCTCCCTTCCCAAAATTGCTTGTCCTCATGCAATACCAACACAACCATACAAACAACTGGCGGAGCCCAACTGAAACTATGATTGACCCCAGTGTCCCAAACCAATTTGAAAGGTGTGGAGCACCTATTGCTCACGATACTGTCTTGCAAGGTACTAACACAAGAGGCCTCCTAAAGACCACCGATTAGAAGAATAATTAGATACTGTAAATGCTCAGTCTATCGCTCATAGAATTTCCCTCCTAAGAAGCCAGTCCAATGCACTATAGAAATGAGCTCCTGATGATAAAAACCGACTCTCCCATCTGTACCAACTGCCAAGCTGTCAAACCATGAAGTCCCAGGGTCCCATGCCATCACTAGAAAGGACCAACCATGTTGACGCTGTGCCACTCTGATCATAAATATCTGACTCTCCTGCGTAGACTGCATCCTCCACTTTTGAAACCCCAAGCTGTAATGCCTAGAAGAATCGCCCCCACTATGAGAGATCATATCCTACAAATGTATCACAGTGAAGTTCCAAGCTACAATCTCTCTGCCAGACTCAATCTCGGGCAACAAAAAAGAAAATCTTCCCAACTATAACATGTAAACCTCAACATATCCCCTCATGTCGCTCCTAGAATGAAGCTGATCAAACACTGCCAAGGAAATGGTATAGAAGATGTCAACAAAACCATCTCTAAAATTAGACATCCAAGGAAAGCCTCTGTGGCTACAAACTGAAAAAGCATCAGCAACACCTAATCTCCAAGTGTCAAAGGTCAGAGCCCTAATACTCCAACACACCCATCCTACTGCAATCATCTAGACATCGTTTGGAAAATCGCCCACAACCGGTTGTACCATAGCCTGCAAGAGCTCAAAATATGTCTGCCCATGGAATTAAGTCACTATCAACAACGTGGAAAGGCAAAGGAAGCGGTAATCAATATGAAATCCCTATGAAAACATAGGAGTCGGAAGCATGGAAATATTTGAAAAGTCATCTCCTATGTCTAGATTATCTCCACCAATCAATGTAAACCACCCATTTCTCAACTGCTGGTCTGTAGAAACTGTTATCCACCAGTTTGCACAAGCTGGATTTCCTGAAGAGTCGCCAAAGAATGAGCAATCAATGCTCATATGACAGAGTTCAGAGTTCAACTGGTCTTGCAAATGACCCCCTTTTTCTGCATTTCCACCATTGTAATAAACGTCCTAAGTATGAGATATTGTAAAAGGCTATTGGCCACCCAAGACCAGGAGTGAACACATACTTTGGAGTGTTTTTTTCTACTCGTTAATTATTTTTTTTGCTTGCCTTAGTGAGCAATTAAATAATTTCTAAGTTTTTTCACTTAGAAGACTTGCTCCAGAGACGGAGTATGTGTTGACAAGCAGGTCTTGGCATGGAAAATCCAATGTATAGTGTCTAAATGTATACAAGCTCATACTAGGACATACTGATTGAGTCATTTGGAATTTGCAGTTAGGTTTGATAGTTTTTTTTTAAGTTTTCAGTGAATTAATTAAATTCCCGCAAAAATGGAACTTATTAATTCCCGCAAAAATGGAATTTAAGTTTTCAGTGAAAAGCCTTAGATTTATTTTATAGGGACTACCCCCCTTGGCTTCGCTAGGATTTGGCCTAGACGGAGGAGTTGAGGATCAGGTGACAACACCTTGACTCGAGACTTGCCCCCAAGATCACACCAAGTGGATTGAAGGTTTCTTCAACGATAACCCAGGTGTGTATTAGGACGACAACAGAAACCATCCAATGCATGTGCATGACATGAACTTTAGTCCAATGTAAACTGATTGGAAAGTGGACGGTGGTAAATTTGATTCACAATTCCAATCCCAACTCAACACCATACTGTCGAAAACTGCATTAGGTTCCCAAATCCTGTGATCGATCCCAATCTCATCACTAGAGTCAGAAAGAGCTCCATCATCCCACTCAAAAAGTGGATGATCCAAAAATGACTTCGTATCTATCTCAAACAATGGATTATCAACTAGTTGAATGCTATCATGCTCTTCAATTATCTGCTTGATTTCTTTATCCCTTTATCTTTTTTCGATGGAATACCTCGTAGGAAACCCCCGAGTACTTCCCCACTTTGTGGATGGTAAACAGGGTGAACCGTCGGCCTTGATTACGGGGCCTAACCCCAAGGGGGAACAAGAGATTCGAACCAATGACCTCCTCCACTGCGGATAGCTTCACATTTGGCTCAGAACAACTTGAGCTAACCCTTGGGGCTCTTTAGCCCTTTATCTATTCTCTTATTCCTTGAATTCTTTGGCCACATAAAGCTGGTCTTCTACTTCAAGTAATGCATTTTGAGTGTTTCCCAATGAAGTTTTGGTTGATTTAAGCTCATTGGTGAGCTCTTTCCCCCTCACCCTTAATTCCTTGGATGTAGATATAGGCTTAGCCGCAATCTCAGTAGCCACATGTCTATCTTTGATCATATTCAAGTAGGCTGATTTCATGTTTCCTATTGTGCTCTTAATGTTTTGCAAATCAGCAAGGGAAACAATTTGTTCATACTGATTTCTAGGTGTCTTTTGGATGAGATTTTCAACAATACTCTTCATGTCATCCAACTTAGATAATGTTTGCACTTCATTTTCAACTAACACCATTAATTGTTTCTTCCAAGTTTCCTCATTTATGTCAAGACCACACAAATTTAGTGACTTGCTATTATAACTTATGATGCATATAAAAATCAGAATTCCCTTCGTACCTTACAATAGTGTCACCATGGCTGCCCCAATTCTCCTGTGCTTCTCCTTTGTCTCTAGGCCTCCAATCACAATCAACTCTATGCAAAAACAATTCTGATTTGTTTTCAAGTTCATGCCTTTCAAAACCAATTCCTTCTATGGCAAGCTCTTCACATACTTTATGATTTAAGGTCGGGACAGTATCTTGGACAAAAGATAATTCTTCCCAAACTGATTCTTCATCCTTTGGTGCCCAAACACCTGGATTCCATGGATCTGTTAGCTGCTGTTTTCTACCTGAAAGAGTATGCTCATTATGTACCTCATGAGTGGTTGATCCTCCAAACAAATCACTCTCCAAATCAAAGAGATTGAAACTATCATGAACATTCCTCTCCATAGGCTCTGTTTGGAAATCAAGCCAACACCCATCTGAACCAACATCATAAGTTGACTTGAAGACTTCAACATGCTCTTCTTCTGAAATTGCATTAGTGGTCCCAACAATCTCATCATTTACATCTTACTCCACTAATGTTATCAAGGAACCCGATAGTCACAAAAATCCCATTAGATTGGACCGAACTTGCAATCAAGGCTGTTGTTTTGTCTCTTCCCTCAGGCACCAACTCATCAATAGAAGTTGCATACATGTCTAAGAGGTCATCCTGGGTCTTTGTTATCCATTCCTCGTGTGACAAGGCATATTCCCCATCAGAAATTTCTTATATGAATTCCTCTTCTTCTTCATGCTCCTCATGGTCTAAGAAAGGCTTCAACTTCTTCTCACACAGAGCAATCACCATTTCAGCTAGGACCTGCTTCATGGATAACGATTTTTGATCACCCTTCAACATGTTAGCTAATAAGATAGAATAAAGTGACTGGGGCACTTCATCGCTTTCGTTAACAATCGATGTCATGATGGAATGCATGGCTGCAATAACATTGCTAGCATGATATTTTTTGATGGTAGCAAAGAATTGACGAAACATTTTGAGAATTAGATTATTGGAACCCATATCTATCATGATGTTACCAGATCTGATTTTCACAAATGTTTCAAGTATGGTAACCCTCCTAGTAAATTGAGAACCTGTGACGTCATCCAATCCTTGGAAACTATCCACCAACAGCTGAAATATCTCTTTCATTGTGTTATCATCGTAAGGAGATTTTGTTGATGTTTTGGTAGCTGTGGGAGGTATTAACCTCCATGGATAAACCTTTGACTAGAATAGAATATTCCAGAAGCAAGAGAAAACCTAAACAGATGTGTGAAAACCATGGAAGACAAGTCGGTTTAACAAAATATGTAATATTGAAGTATTATATCCAAAAAAGGATAGGCCGACCCTATTTGAAGAGACCCCTGTTCACCTGGCCAGATTAGTATAAATAAAAGGTGCTCCAACTCATTTGAATATGTTATCGCACAGTTTGTAGCTAGGATAAAAGCTATGAGATAGAGGGCCAAACTGGCGTAACAGGAACCAGTCCCACCCAATGTCACCACAATGGGATGGTTCTTTCTCTTTAGGGAGGTTAGTCCCAGGGGAGACGTCCCCGGTGACCTGGGGTTTTGAAGAGGCAAAAGGCTAATAAGACCAAGATAAGGTTTTCCCCCTTCACAAGTCACCACCCAAACAGATAGTCCGGCCAAAGGCCAATTTAAGAAGTAAAACCCCCAAAGAAGTGTACCTGCCTGGAACAAAGCAACAACAAACTGATATGTGCAAGCTATTTCAATGGGTTAGTACTTCATAAGACTATCTGATAAATAGATATAAGCAATTAGCAATAAATGTTGACGAAGTCAATGTTTATCAATATCAATGAAAAGTTATAATACTTCACCAATAAATATTGGAACAATGTAGCATTCAATGTAACCAATCAACATCTTATTCAATTAATGCCTAAACCATCATTCTTGCTCTTAAAACAAAACGTTGCTGCATTAAAGATGAAATAACCAATGATGACATCAACAACTAGGGTTAGAGTAGTTAGGGTTTGAAATTCAAAGAGTTTTGAGAGTGTTGTGATCAATGTTTCACTTCAACGTTGGAGGACTTTAGATCAGTGCCTTAGGGTTTAATGGAGTCAAAGGTGAAGGACGCAAGAGTTGAAGGATGGCAAATTTCAAGGACTAGAGGGAAGAGTTTTGAGGTGTTGCTAAGGCAAGGCCTCAAAATCAAAACCCTAGGGGAGAGAGGCTCACTCTGATGTTGCTACAACAAGGCCCCGTGCTCTCTCCTCTTTCCTGGCAAAATGGCTAGCTCAAGAATAAAGTATATAACCAAAACAAGAGGGTTTGATGAGATAAGGTGTTGCTACAGCAAGGCCTTTCAGCAAACCCTAGAAAGAGTACGGCCCTAGTGTAGTAAACCTAGGCCAGGGACGTCTAACTCTTCTTGGCTTCAAAATAGTACGGCTAGCAAAGATGAAGAGGAAATAGGAGTGTAGCTATGGCTAGGCTCTTTCTTTCCTCAACAATGGCTAAAGATTTCTCTATCAGGGGACATGAGACAATGACTTACTTGTGTGCTTGTCCCCTAGGGTTTTGATTCAACATTATTCATAAACATATGCAAGAAATTAAACTACAACCATTCAATCAAGAAGTTTTGCAGAAAAATACTTACAATTCACCAAGAAATAACCATGGAAACCCTAGTTGTAACACCTTCCTTAAAGAGAAACACCATTGAATGCCAAAAATGTCTTCCTTCAACAAGTGCGCCTCACTTAATCAACCAAAAGTGTGGTTATCTATTTATCATTGTATCATTGTATCATGATGAGCCAAAAGTGTGGTTATCTATTTACTCATGTATTGTATTGGGCCATGCTTAGATGGCTATGTTTCAGTGAGGGGTCTAGGTGGTATCTACTGACACCTTGTGGTCGGTCATGGCTCGTCTCTTTAGTCCCCATTTCAAGATACATGTTGCTCTTATGGCTCCAGTTGACTTCCCCATGGTCTCAGTAACTTGTCATCATGTCGGTCATTTATAATCTGGGTAGGTATGCGAGCATCTTGAGGTGGATCTACTAGGACACATGATCTAGGGGAGCTGCTAGTCTCTCTCATTTCTTTGTATGTAATGTAAAATTGTTGCTCATGTTGTAAAGGTTGTCATACCTATGTATAGTGCACTTATCTTGTTCCTAAGCATGGACCCCCATATTATGTATTTGTCACACTTTGGCCATCTACTATTGGAGATAATTTTGCAAATGCTCCCTCATTTTCACGCTTCTTGAGGCATTTCATAGTTCTTAAGGCAATACACATATCCCAAGGCATCAATCATGTCCTTCAAGACACAGGTAGGATATTTTCACTTGCATGGGTCACCTCTACACATGCCATGTTGAGGATCCTAGAGCGCTCTCACATTTGGTCGTCTTTTGAGCTATTCTACAGTTGATTGGAGGGTCGACCCCACTCATTTGGACGTCACTTTAGTCGTTGGGGGTTTTATGACCCATTTTTTGACTTGGAGAGTCACTTCCATGTTTCATGGAGGTGCCTTGACATGAGATATGGATATGGTCATGCCTTGGAGACATATTTTGAGAGTTTATGAGCATTATTTGAGGAACCGTCCACCTTTTGAGGCTTTTCTCACCCTTTCCATGAGTTTGTTCCACACTTAGAGGCTAGACGTTGGCACTTTTCATTCGTGGGAGACTCCACACCATTTTTTGAGGCTTCCACTACACTCTTTCGATGGAACGTCGAGCAACGAGCTCCTTCACCAAGTCGCCCTCCTCCTTTATGGGACGTTCGCTTCTCATGAGGGTTTTATGTACATGTGGCATGTATTACTTATATTTGACTTAGTCTTCTTCATTGTGTGGATGACAAGTCACTTTTTGTGATTCTCCTAGGCTAATTTTAGGGAGATAAAAAATAGTAAAGATTGAGTAGGTAGCCTCATCTATAAATAAAGGCTCTCCTCTCATTCCAATTTGTTTTTGTTGTTGTTTTACATTATTTGAGATTACAACTTGTTGAAGATCTATGTATTGGAGGTTTTGGTGTCAATTATTGGAGCTGTCCCTTTCTTGGTTATTTTCTTGGTACATCAAAGATTAGTTGTGAAGGTTCAAGACTTCTACTAGCTAGCAAGATCGATCCATTTGAAAGGTTAATTAACCACTTGGAAGGAAGACGTCTAAGGTTTCTATCTCTTCCATCTTCCTTTGTTGGTTTGGTGAGTGCTCAAGCTCTTGTCTTGTTATTCCTTTGGTTCCTTGGAAAGGATTTTAGGTATTTTATTCAAGCCATAATTGATCTTGTTGGTGAAGGTTTTTTCCCTTGTGTAATCCCTTCTTGTAGGGCCTTGGTCCTCATACCTTATCGTGATTAGGTTAGAGATTATTCTACCTTTAGGATTCTAATCTCTTGCCCTAATCCTTAAGATAAAAGTGACCAAATCTTAGAGGGGCATACTTCCAAGAGGAATCCATAGCTTGCAATGCCTTCTAGATCTTCAACAAAAGTTCAACAAGGGAGAACTCCCCAAGTCCAACCATATATTAAATGGAGAGAGAAAACCCTTATATAGGTTTCAGCTTTATTTCCTCAACAATAAAGAAGTATTTGTTTTCCTAGATCCATTAGTTCTCCAAGGAATAACAATAAAATATCCTTCTCAACAACTTCTTTACTAAAAGTAGCAATGAGTTGTTGAGATCCACTTTATTCTCCAAGAAGAAACAATAAAATATCTAAGGAAAACAATACAATAATGCTCTCATCAATAATAACACAATGTTGGTTATGCCAATTGTCTTCTCCAAAGTGGTTGACCATGTCAACAAGCTCCAATGTGTGTTCTCAAACTCCTCCAAGGTAGGTCGCTCCTCTAATAACCTCCATAAATGAACAATAACCAACTCCCAATGGAATGTGTGGTCAAAATGTGGTGAGAGTTTTAAAACGACAGATTCAAAATTGTCATAACTGTTGATGCTTGTGGTAGAGCATCAGACATGTATTTCTGCATAGGTCTACGTGTCTAGACATGTGGAAATCGTCCAAAGTCTTCTACTCTTGAATTTACTTTAATTAAAGGAATTATTAAAGTAAATTGATTTTATTAATTAATTATGTAATTAGTTAATTGAGTTATTTGAAGAAAGTGCTAGAAGCATAGTTACCGGATTTGCCTTAGAGTCCCCCGTACCTGCATCGAATTCTTCTTGAATCGAAACTCAGATTCATATTGGATTCTTTGATTTTTTCTACTTTTGGGATAAGATCTGTTTCCTAAAATTGGATCCATTTCAGGAAAAAGTGGATCCATTTCCGGTGACAAAATTGAAACATATTTCATATTTAATTCAGATTTCAGCAAATTTATAGCTATAGCTAGTGATTTAGGAAAAAATATATTAAACACACACACACACACACACACACACACACACATATATTAGGGTTAGGGTTTTGATTCCCCGATTCCTAATTTTTGGAAGAGCATTGCACCCGCACCAGATTCTTTTGTTGTTTCTGGTTGCATCCACGATTTGTGTAACCTTGGCTATAAGTACTTAGCTTGTAATCTTCACATGCAATCTAAATCTCAAGTGAGATTAGAGATAGATTGTAACTCATGATTATAAAAACAAGGCTACGAAGAAGGAGAAAGAGACTTAACACACTTGATTCTTGAGAGTAGAGTATCTACTTTCGAGAGAGTTGGATCACAAAGGACTATGATTCAAGATCTTGGATAGGTGGAGAAGGACCTCCATCTAGAGATCAGGTCAAGGAGAAGTGAGAATAGAGGATCACGCAGGTGGGTTTTAGTCAGAGGAAGCCACAGGGAAGTATCAGATCGTATGAAGCTTGTCGTACAAGATTTCCGTACATGTATGCGGTTCGCAGAGGAGATAGTCATGCATAAAACATGGTTCACAGAGGAGATAGTCATGTGCATAACATGGTTCACAAGAAGGAAAATCGCGTACACCTCGAAAAGCGTGCAATTTTGGTTTGTACAGTAGGTCAGAATTTTCTAGGTTTGTTTGCAGTTGTATTTCTCTCATTGGGCCATTATCCCTGTTACGAGAGCCTTGATTTTATCATAATAAGATCATTCTCAGCACTGGTTTTCCCTTCGAGGTTTTTCGAGGGGTTTATACCCAAAACTTTTGGTGTTTTTGTGTGCTTGATTTGATTTCCTTGTTTATGCTTCCACTGCATGTTTAGTTGATTACTCAACTATACTTTAATTCAATAAATGATTTATTTGGAATTAACAGTTGGATGTTGAGTAGGAGAGATTTAAACATGGTATCATAGCAATTGCTTTGAGAGGAAACCAAGTACATGAACTCATATCGATGCAGATGTTTAGATCTGATAATGTTACCAACTATCTCATGAGTATCACACAGGTACATGATCAACTTGTAGCCATAGGGGAGAAAACGGAGGACACAGAGCTCATGAATGTGGGATTGAATGGTCTTCCCAGGTCATGGGAACCATTTGTCAAGGGAGTTTGTGCTTGGGCAAATATCCCAGATTGGCAGAGACTTTGGGATGATTGCATCTAGGAAGAGACTCAGGAGGAGTCTAAGAGCAACAAACATGGAGATGAAGAGGAGGAGAATCTAGCCCTTGTCAGTAGGACAAGAAAGGGAAAAGGAAAGGGTTCCAAGGGTAACAATGAGGTGTCAGCCTCATAGTTAGGGAAGAAGAAGGACTTGAGTAAAATCAAGTACTTCGCGCGCCACATGTATGGGCACTATGCATCACAATGTCCGGAGAAATAGGGACAAGGGAAGACGCAGGCAACAACATCAACAAAGACGTAGCTAGATGAGTTTGCAACAAAGTTTGAGAATGAATTCTCAATGTTCACATGCCTCTCTACCAACACCAACTCAAGGAGTGTGTGGTACTTGGACAATGGTGCTTCTCGTCATATGATAGGGACATATGAGTTGTTCACCAGTTGGTCAGAGAAGGACTCAGGTTTACATGTGGAGCTTGGCACTCATGCCAAGTGTGGTGTAGGAGTTGGGACAATCAGGTTCCATCTCAAGTCAATAGGTTTTCTGGAGGTGGCAGATGTGTTATATGTACCAGAACTGAAGAAGAACTTGCTCTCAGTTTCAGTTTTGGAGGACATCGGTTTTGTCGTTATTTTTCAGAGAGAGAAAGTACTCATATGTTCAGAGGGAGCTATCCCTGACGCAACAATGAGCATTAGTGTCAAAGAGGGTAGGTTATACAGGTTGTAGGGCAAGATGTAGGAGGATCCGAGGGGATCTTGGATCATGTATCAATATCAATGGCAGAGGACAAGGAGCAGGAGGCTTCGAAGGGTGAAAAGCCGAAGGATGAACAAAGTTTACAGACTTCCAGTGTGGGGCGTAAACCTTCAGAGGGGAAGAGGGAGTTAGCCCCTTCCAGTCTTGTTAGGAGACTGAGTTGGTACAAGATGACATTGATGGATGCTCAGGAGCAGGAAGCTTCTAGGAGCACATTGAGGGAGAGCAGGGCTTCGACGAAGTTTTCAAACTTCGTGGCATTGATATGTAGCGTCATCAATTTTGAGACTTCTAGTGTTCAGGGAGTAGCTGATCAACAGGGTTGGAAGGATGCCAGTATGCAGGATGATATGTGCGACATTGTACCAGGATCGAAGGTAGAACCAGTTCCAGGTGGATCTTCGAGAAATACCTTCCTCGCTAAGAGGGAGTGTTGATGCTTGTGGTAGCATCAAACAAGTATTTCCACACAGGTCTATGTGTCTAGACATGTGGAAATCGTCCAAAGCCTTCTACTCTTGAATTTAGTTTAATTAAAGGAATTATTGAAGTAAATTGCTTTTATTAATTAATTATGTAATTAGTTAATTGAGTTATTTGAGGAAAGTGCTAAAAGTACTTAGCATGTAATCTTCACATGCAATCTAAATCTCAAGTGAGATTAGAAATAGATTGTAACTCATAATTATTAAAGCAAGGCTAGGGAGAAGGAGAAAGAGATTTGACACACTTGATTCTTGAGAGTAGAGGATCTACTTTTGAGAGAGTTGGATCACGAAGGACTGTGATTCAATATCTTGGATAGGTGGAGAAGGACTTCCATCTAGAGATCAGGTCAAGGAGAAGAGAGAACAGAGGATCACGCAAGTGGGTTTTAGTTAGAGAAAGACACATGGAAGTGTCAAATCGTACGGAGCTTTCCGTACATGTACGCGGTTCACAAGGGAGACAGTTGCGTACATACGCGGTTCACAAGAAGGATAATCGCGTACACCTCAAAAAACATGCAATTCTGGTTTGTACAATAGGTCAAACTTTTCCAGGTTTGTCTGTAGTTGTATTTTTCTCAGTGGGTTATTATTCCTGTTATGGGAGCCCTGATTTTATCATAATAAAATCATTCTCAGCATTGGTTTTCCCTTCGGGGTTTTTCTAGCGGTTTATACCCAAAACTTTTGGTGTTCTTGTGTGCTTGATTTGATTTCCTTGTTTATGCTTCCGTTGCATGTTTAGTTGATTACTCAGTTGTGCTTTAATTCAATAAGTGATTTATTTGGAATTAACAGTTGGATGTTGAGTAGGAGAGATTTCAACAATAACTACCTTAATATTTACCAAATTCTTTATTATAACCACTTTTTGGAAATGCCGCGACCACTTTGCATCTAATGGCGTTGCTTTGGTAGCAATCGAGGTACTTTGTCAAAAGATATTTGTTGATAAGCTAGCACCAAAAGTACCCTCTCACACGTCATCCAAAAATAGTAAGAAGACCAGGTAATAAGCAAGTACAAGTGGCACGTGTGGGTGCCCCAAGCCAAAATGCACCATAAAAAAGCATTAGTAAATGTGCCAAAGATTGAATGAAGGCTTGGCCCACAATGAAGATGAATAAGAAGCCCACACGTGTGCATGCATGCTAAAAAAAGGAAAATACTCTCACATGTGCCAAATAAAACCTCCATGAAGTAGTCTCTAAGGTGTAACCATTTCCTCAATAAATGTGCAAGTGGCTAGGTACAAGGAGGAAAATGTCAACATATCAAATAATAACCCTCAATGCATGTGCAAGGAATATATACATCCCAACTAACTCCTTGGAACATGCGATGACCCCATCATCAAGCAATATACAAATAAATATGAATATGCCTCCAAATGTGTGCCGATAAGGAGAGCACTCCACCTAAGTCAATGCTCCATGTATTAATAAAGCCATCCAAGCGTTAAAAACACCCAAATAGGCTAGGGCACTCGCAACATAGGCTCAACCCAAGCTCAACCATGCCAAATAAAACCATTGAAGGACTAGAAAGCACCAACACATAAGGAACAATAATCAATCATCAAAACTTAGGGAAACAATTTGTTGATGGGTTCCCTATCCCTAAATGCACCAAGGGTCAATAAAATGCTAAGCAAAACCCTCCAATACCCCTCATATGCTAGATGTGAGCCTCCAACCACTGAAAACATGTCATACTACCATGATGAACATATCAATCAATAATTACTAAGTTGTTCCATCAATAAGAAGAGCCATAGCATCCCACATCATCATCGTCCAACCCGTTGGGGGGCTAGAACCTGTTGTCGTCCTAATACACACTTGCAAATGTGGACTAAGTCTCAATCCACTTAGTGTGTCCTCGAAGGCACAATGCCTAAGTTCAAGCCCACTGTCACCTCGACATGAACTTCTTCCGTCTAGGCTTACTCCTAGGGAAGCCAAGGGAGGTAGACCCCAGTTACTATGTGAGTTATTAGGTGAATTCTAGGAGTTAGTTTTAATTAGTTAAAGGTAAGGGGGATACTAGCCTAAATGAGAGGCAAGCAATGCAAATGCAAAACTTTAATGCAAAAACAAACCTTTCCATAAGACAACTAAGTCTAGTGCCCAAGGTTGGGCAATGGGGTGAAATAAGTTACAACAAGAGATCTAAACAAAGAAAAGAATAACTTTACAAATTAGATTAGCTACACAAGAATTATAATTGCAACAAAGTAAAGAATAGTTAGATGATTAAACAATATACAAAAGTACAACTACTTACAAATGAAATGAATTAAGCACTAGTTAGAGTTAAGAAAATAGTGAAGCAAAGATGAACTGACTCTTAAAGGTTTTTGCAGATAAGGAAAAGAAAATAGCATCAAGATGCATTCACCACCAACACTACTTGCAAACCAAGCTTGAAGTGYCCCAATGAAAGGTGCACAACTTCAAGGAGGCAACTAGAAACACAAGTGCGCAACTTAAGAGGAATCAAGAGATGAAAGTAAAGCCACCAATGGGCACAAGTGCGCAACTTAAGAGGAATCAAGAGATGAAARTAAAGCCACCAATGGGCACAAGTGCGCAACTCAAGAGATGAAAGATAAAACTTGAAAGAGAAGCCTCCACGGGCACTAGTKSGCAACTTAAGATGAATTACTCAATCACAACAATGCTCAATTAAAATACTTRAAAGATGATGCTTGAAGTAAAGGTTGCATAAAATAAAAGAGCATAAACCACTTAGATAAGATYAAGAAGTTAAGGCTTAGGTTATTGTAAATTRATTTTAGATTTTAAATTAGTTAAGTTGCACTTYTAGACTAGGTGACTACCCCAATAATGCTACTGCTTTGSCCAAAAGGACTGTCGGGTGCTCAAGAAACAAGGAAAACAAGGCCTTACCCTAGCTCCACAGGTCAATCTGAAAAAATTGGGTGTTCAACAAGGGGGACACCTAGTGYTGTGAGATCATTCCTRATCTAGCACCCCAAGTCACCTCCAKAAGCCTCCTTTTTGGTGGCTAAAGCTRTACAGTAATGGGTGATCTAATTAGGCTAAGTAAATTGATWYCCCTAGAGCCTAAATAGATTGATTAAGCAATTTAGAATTACTTGTGTTAAAAGCTTAAATGARTGAAATAACAAGTGCTTAATGAAAACGTACAAGAAAAAKAAATGCCTCCAAGGGCTTAAGCAAGAAAAAGAAATGATTCTAACTAGTTAGATATTCACATGAACTTGAAAGAAAAATAACTAGAAGCATGAAACATAAACCATGGAACTATCTAACAAACTAAACTAGCCTTACGATATATCATGGGTGGCAAAGCCAAACCTCTTTGCTAGGTGTAGGCAAAAGAATGCAAGAAAGGAAATAACTTAAATTGAAAAAGAAACAAGTAAACCTAGCCACACAACCTTGTCTTAAGGACAAGTGGAGCAAACAAATAAAACTTAAAACAGAAAATAGAATCTGAGTCCTAGCCTTACGATATAGCATGGGTGGCAAAGCCAATCCTCTTTGCTAGATGTCAGTACAAGAAATAAAAAATTGCAGAAATTTAAATAAACTTGAGAAATGCAAGCCCTAGAGACTCTCTTGGGACTTGCTTACAATGTGAGAAAGTAGAGGAAGAAGAGGGTATTCAATACCCTAGCTTAGGAGGTTACTCTTGGACGTTTTATGGCCCCAAATGGGCTGTAGCACCTCTTTATTGGTTCAGACCTGCAACAAATCAACAAACAAAGCTTGCTGGAAAAGATGCAAAAAAGACCAAAATCTTGGGAAAATTTATGTTAGAACAAACCAGAAATTTTCTGTGTAAAAATCAACAAGTATAATATGTTTAAATGCTCTATTCAAAGATGTTGGAATGCCAACAGAAGTATGAAAATGTACAGAAATAAAGAACATAAATATTTAGAGGTTTAAGTGGGTGAGATGGAAAATTTCCAGATCTGAAATCTTCACATAAAACCCTAGGTAACTTGCAAATCTTGTGAAGAAAGCTACAAAAATAGAGACGATGTGAGTAGATCTAGATAGTAAAACAAAATACTTTGCAATACCCAAATAAACACTCCACTAGATCTATGATAATACTACCACAGATCTACCCAAGCAAAATACTTTGCTTGGAGTTCCTACTCTAGATCTATAAGCTAAGCATTCACAAGAAAGAGAACTAGAACAAGATCACCTCAATAGTAGATGGCACCAAGAAGACTCTCAACACCATGGATCCTCCAAAGATTTATTTATTAGAATAGAAACAAACTTGAGCAAATACTTGCCACAAGCTTGAGAAGAAAGAATGAGAGAGAGAGAGAGAGAGATTTTGGCATAGTAAAAATAACTGAGAGTAGATGTCTAATGAGGGGGGGTGAGCATTCTTTTATACTTGGGAAATGAGAGAGATTCCTCTTGGATGAATTACAAGTGTCATAGATCCAAAAGAAATAAACAAAGTCACTTTTAGGGTTTTGTTAGTGAGTTAGGGTTTGAGGGGTGAGGTGTAAAGGGTGAAAACACCTTTTTCCTATGGTCAAACATGAGGTTAGACACCAAGGGGGGAGAAATTAGGGTTTAGGTGATTTTTTTCACTTAAACTTTTTAATTCCCACATGTCAATTAGCAAGGGAACATCACTTTAAGTTGTTGGCTAAGCAAGGGGGGGTTCTTTAAGTGGAAAATTACTTTTCCAACTTAGGAAAAAGGTTAGGAAACCTTTCCCACTCTCTCTCAAACCTTTTTGCTTATTTTTACAAAAAAATGACATTTTTGACTTTGTCAATTAAGCAATTAAATTGCTGACTTGGACTTCTCATGGACAATGACCTAGCAAAACTTGTCCAATTGAGCTGAAACTTGGTTCAAGGTTGTACGGGGTCTCATTCCATTTCTTTTGAGTACTCATGCCCCTATCAAAATCCCCAAGGAGCTAGTTTTTACATTTTTATATCAAATTTAATTTAAATTACCATTAATTGGGTAATTTATTAAAAAAAAAAAACTGCTTAGACTCGACGGAATTCTGCAAGACTCTAGGATATGTCTAGCATGATCATTTACAATATTCTGAGACCCTAGTCACCCATTGGGCTAAATCATTAAAACACCTTTCACCACTTTGGAGGATTATTGTGGGAGTGAAAAACTCAAGGGCAATTAAAAAGGTTGGTTAGGCCAAATTAATTACCTGAGGAAAAAAAACACTTGATGAAGGACTTCCCTAATGATAAAGTCCTAGGCAACTAACCTACAATATGATCCATGCAGATCCATTACATTATTATCCCACGCAGGGGAGTGGAAATTCCAGTTACAAAAATACGTGCTGAAGTCAAAAATACCTTGTAGAACCAGTAAGTCTTCAACTTTGATGCACCATCAAGTAAATAGCTTCATGGCATATGGAGTTGATCCCCTAGTTGAAATAGGTGGTCAACAGAACCATCATACAAATGTGCAAGGAGTAATACCATGATACTAATATAAGTCATATAATGTAGCAAGCATCATCATAAACTATCCAAGGGCATGCTGATCCATCAACAAAAGCTGTGCAACGATGAAGAGAGAGCCAAGCCATGACAATCCATCAGAAAGGAGAAATGAGTTTTCTCCATTCCAAAGTACTCGAGCAACCTAATTGAAGTACCATCCTCGTGAAGCTATCATCCTGCAAATCCCTGTAATGCGTGATGAAATTCACATGTGTAATCCTCATGCTATATGAGGGGTAACAGCTCCACAACGCACCACATAGCTATGGGCCTATGAAAACTAAGCTTCGTGTCTCAGAGCCTATTACTATAGTAGTTCTAACGGCCATAGTTTTGATGCAGAGCAAAAGAAACAAGAACAATTTAGATGAACATAATGTAGTGTTGTATAAAGAAATATTAATGGCCATTATGACCTTGAATAAGAAGATTCCTGAAAAGACAAACATAATTATGCATCCTTAATATATACTTAAGATATATATTAGATTATTAAATCTTAAATCATGCATCCGATCTTAAATTTTATTTGCATGCCATTGAGAGCTTCAGTTTTTACTTGTAGCCTCCCCTTTGATGCACGTTTGATTTTTTGGAAACAGCTTACCTTTCCTGCTGCAGGTTAAGCTTGTTGACAATCAAAATCCTTTTGATTTGTCCATTTTCTATGAATTTGTTTTTAATGTTCTAATAACTTGTTTATTTTAGGAAATGAAAAATTCTGTCTTATGCAGAAAGATACTTTATAATGCAAATTTTGATCCAACGTATTTTTCTCAAGAAAACATTGCATCTGCTAAGGTGGCTACCATTGCAAATTCTGGATGTTCTTTTCCATAGATTTTCCATATTTTCTTCTCACTGTTAAGCTAGCATGCAAATTCTTTGCCTCAATATCGTATAGTTTGTATATGGTGAAGCTTGAATCAATTTGCAAATCAAGCATGCTTTAAAGTTTAGACTTTAGATTAGAATGTACAAGCAGTGATTTCAGTCATTTGTGTTGCTGCTTGTTTTGCACTATATATATAGTTGACAACTTGCAAGACTGAAATGACTATAATTGGGCTGTATGCTCTGCTATGGCAGATGCAATTTATCTATGCTTCATGCAAATTATGAGACTTTCCTAAACGACTATTAGATTCAATCCTTTGTCCCTCACATGCTTCACAGAGTAGTATTGCGACCCTTTATTGCATTTCTGCATGATGGCTCCGGCCCCCAATATTATTTATTGCCCCTTTTCTCTCGAATTTGCATTCATCTACGCTTGTTTTTTTTGCAGGATCCTATAGCTATAAATATAATACTGGATCCAGGACTTGCGTTTGGCACAGGGGAACATCCTACCACTAGGCTATGTCTCTTGTTCCTACAAGAATTTGTGAAAGGTGGGGAGCATGTGTTAGATTATGGAACTGGATCTGGTATTCTTGGTATTGCAGCATTAAAGGCGAGAATTCTTCTCATTAAGTCTTATTTTTTATTGTTCTGATTAAAATTCTGCCTTAAGGCTTTCTTCTTGATTGCTGCTGTATGAGCCACATGTGCTGGATGTAGATGTTCTTTTCAGAGATATTTCTAAGCTCCAAAAGCATCCTGCTAGTGGCATATTTAATTGTTTGATAAGAATACTATTTCTAGCTTTCTACAAGGGACTTTGTATAAGTGGTCCCTGTAGCTTGTGATTCTGTCTGATCACAGCAGCTTCATAACTTCATTTTAGTCTGTAGATATTTGTAATAACCCATCCTCTGCTGATATGATTTCTCCTGGCTGCTGCTATGTTTAGTGAGTATTTTGGGTCAGGCGTTTTGTCAAACAGTTTGTTGTCATACTCAAAACTCACTGTGAAACCCCCTTGTTTTGGTAGCTGTTGGTATAGGACCTTTGTCAAGTACTTTGGATGGCTAGAATGACTTAGTATTTCTTATCATTGTTACAAACACTCTCTATATCATCACTGTATATCATTGTATACCACATGCTCATTAAGAAACTAGGTACTGTATCCAAGTGTTAATAACCCCCAAACTTCTCAAGAAGGTACTGTATAAATATATCACTATATGACTTGGAATTGTTACAAACACTCTCTGCACCATCACTGTATATCACTGTATACCATTGTATACCCATGTATCATTCTGCTCCCTTTTTATCTTATCCTGTACATCCACTCCACTAGTGTCACTTGAACCTGGATCCCAGATTGATGCGTCCACATTTGTAATATACCCATTTCCCAAATCAGCGGATGAATACACTTCCCGGTCAGCTGGTCCATGTTATCGTATGGATTGTAGCTTGGGCAAAGCCCAACCAAAACCACAAAGGTGAGACAATTACGGGAGTACCTACCCACTGTCACCTTAGATAGACACTCCCCTCGTTTCAGTGATAATGCAATCACCACAAAGGGGGAATCCCGGTGACCCTAGGGGGATTGAGATGGAAAGTGAGATGATGATGAATGAGCACCCCTATAGGTTAAGTTTGGAGATCAAGAAAGCTTTGATAATGAGTCTTGTAAGAAGGTGAATGGTTGCCAAGTGTTAGATACCTGCAAAACAATGTTAATCAAAAGATGAACACGACAAAAGATGATAAACCAACCCTTTAATCAAGGGGAATCAAGCAACAATCCTTGCTGTCCCAAATTGCAGCACTATAGAATTATATAGACCAGCAATGAATGATATTAATAGCTGCAAATTTAACCATCCAAAATCTAATACAAGATATAAGAAATAAAACTAGCAATGACTAGTCAAACTTCCAATGATTAAAGCAAGATTTTGGTGGTGATTAGGGGGCTGTTATGTGATGTTATCAGAAAGTTTTTATAACAACTTAATGGCTGTAGCAAACAATTGCTACAGCAACAACTTCTAGCCACCAAAATTAGCAAACAATCCACCCAAAAGATAGCCAATAATAAGTAGTTTAATGATGGCAGTTTGCAAGTGAATTTTAGTGGTAGAATAGTGAGTAATAGATGAAGAAAAGATGATTTTGCAGCAGCCCTAATGGCTGTAGCATTAATTTACAACAGCAAAGAGAATTACAAGGCCAATCAAGATACCCCTAGGGCACAAGAAGGCTTATAGCATGTAGAATTAAATCCAACTTAGACAATTGCAATATCTTAATATTTCACGTATACCAATGCAACACTATTATATCTCCTATGCAAGTAGATTCGTGCCTTATCAATTGGGTTAATGGAGTTTCTTGTGTAAGCTAGGGTTTCTTACTTCTCTAGGGGTGTAAGCCATTTTACTCCCTAGAGCAAACAAAACCTAGCAAGGTGCAATAACCCTTCCCTTACAGCTGATATATTTGTGCTTTTTGGTTCATGACTTTCATCAAACAATTCACAATCTAGCTAAGATTCCACTGTAACATTCCCTTAACTGCTGATATATTTCCCTTGCTATTTGCTGATGTGCTTGAGTGCTTATCTGGTGATATGTTTTATGTTGCTTAGTTTAGAGTTTTGGCAAGCAGTTGACTGCTGATTGGTTTTTTGTGTTATTTAGTTCAGTTCTTTTGTCAAACAATTTGCAGCAAACCCATGATAGTTTGAGATACAAATGGAACTTATTTTATTCCCTACCCAAAGGCAACAAATATATTGGATGTGCAAATGATGACAGACTTTATTCTAGCTGTTATAACAGTAAGTAAATACAACAATTAACAAACTCAGCAATGACAAACTCGGACATAGCCAGCAGTCACAATTCTGGTTTGTTTATTAAGTCTGACCTGTAGATCATCGAGCTTGGGCAGCTTCCGTACACCGGAAGCTCTCCCTTCAAGATATTGTTTTCAGCATATAAATGCAGCCAATAATGGGTTGAAGCAGCCGCTCCTTTTGATCAGCATTCACAGCAGACAATGGTACCATTTGATCCCCTGTAAGTGACCCATGATTTGATGATAAGGAGACAGTCCAAAGAGAAGAGGAAATGCAGGGTTTGACAACTCTAAATCCTCAACAAATGCACCAGTAATAATTGTCTCTTCCCAGCACGATTTGCAGCTACCCTTAAGACTGTTACAGACCCTCTCTGCCCGCACAAACTGCAGAAGTGGGTACGGCCCCTTTAGAGATGATTTCAGCCCCCTTCTTCTGTCCACGAGTTGGGAAACAAGGGACGGTTCCCTTCTTTAAACCCTCACAACTGAGATAGACATAATCGACCTCGCTTTGTGACTGCAAACTGATGAGAACAATGAATGACGGTTGCTGGCCCTCCTAAAAACGTTTTTCCCAAGATTATTCGGTCTGCTGCTGTAGAAAAATCAGCTCCCATCAGAAATCAGCCTCCCTATCAAAGGGCTCGACCTCTATCCTATAATATGCTGTCTTCCCAAGAGATTCTCCCTCTGCAAGTAGGAAACAACCCTCCACAAGGAATTCGACCTCCTCCAAGATAAACTCAGCTCCCACAAGAGAAATCAACTTCTGTAGGAAAATATGCCTTCACTGAAACCCCAATATGCTGCGGAAAGGTATATATAACTCCCTTTGTAAGAATAGATCCAAATGGAAGACATGGATGGCCGTCCCAATCAATGGCTAGGGTGGATCTCTCACCACCGAAACCAAGCTTGATCAGCTAGGGGGTGGAATCTTTCACCATCGAAACCAACCCTGACCAGGGTTTACTCCAAACCCTCAAAGGCTCCAAGAGCTCTCCAAATCAAATCCATAATCATCAACATAATGAGAGAATAAGCTTTCATTGTACTTTTATACCCTTTTTCTTTTTTCCCTTCAAGTGACTTTTAATTTAACTTTAGTAAAATCACTTTATAATTTATTAACCCTTTTTTACTCCAAAAAGTGATTTATTTGACTTAAAAGCATTTTTGACCACTGAAAGTCACTTTTTATCCTCTCCACCATTTAGATCTTTTTGTTTTGGTTCCAACGAGCTATTGCACTAAGGTATTCTCTTTGATAATATGATCCGAATAACACCATTAGTGTATTTAATTAATTTATACTCATAAATACTCTTAATTTATAGGAATTGTCAGAATGTCACAGAACCAAGAAGGAAATGTGCAAAAGTGATCTTGATGATGAAATACTATAAATGGACTAAGTTGGGCCTCATATAACTCCTCTAATTTGCCCGAGTCCATTGTTAACCTCCATTCACCCCTTTGGCCAAGTTGACATAAACCCATAAGGTCGCCTCCGACTGTAAAGCAGGGGAATCCAAAAATGGGGACATTACATTCCTCCCTGCCGAAACATTGCTTGTCCTCAAGCAATGCCATCACAGCGTGATGCTTGACAACCTGAACCAAACTGAAACTAAAAATGATACCAGGATCCCAAACCAACCTGGAAGATGTGAAGTATCCTTCGCTCAACTCACTGTCCGACAAGGTACTGACATAAGAGGCTTCTTGAGTACTGTCGATAAGTAGAGCAACTCGATATTGCTAAAACTCATTCAGCTCCTCAGAGAACCACTCAACTAGGGAACCAATCCCCTGCACCCTAGGAGTAAACTTCTGAAAATAACAATCGACCATTGTAGAAAATGATCTTGGCCTCCACCACCTCCCTAAGACAATCATGGTCTCCTCTAACTGAACATACTGCCGCCAAAGTGAGGCACTACAAACTCTCAACCAATCACTAAAAAGTGAAATGCCCTCCTATAGACTAAAGCCCAATGGGAAATCTAAGAAATTTTCTTTGATAAAGATCCTCTCATCTCTATCAATCACTGGACTGTCCAGCCATGTAATCCCAAGGTTCCAAGCTAATCTCTGAAGGGAACCACCATGCTGACGTTGCACCACTCTGATCATAACCATCGGACCAACATGTCCAGTCTGCATCCTCCTCTTCTAGAATCCCACACTAAAAGACCTATAGGGGTTGAACTTGCTATCAAGAATCTTAACCTGCAAAGGTATCTTCGTGAAGCCAAGGTTTGCAAATCCACTATCGGACTCTATGCTAGGTATCAAAAAAGAAAATATGTCCTGCCATATACGATAGGTCTCAACCCCTCCTCTATTGGTGTCCCAAAAATAAAACAAACCAAACACTGTCATCACTTTGCGGTCATCACCACAATCCGAAGCAATCTATTAGTCAGATGAATCCCTAGATCCCATAGCCAATTTGGAATTCTACCACTTCCAATTCCTACGGACTCCTGCTGTGCCATACTGATAACTATTGGAATCCAGCCGATCCTCATCTCTGATCCCTATATGCAATCAACTAATGGAAACCAAATACTAGGATTCAACTTCGTGCATGCTAATTTGTCCTGCTCTTTCCAAACCGCACAGAGAAATCTGATTTCCCTACTCCTGATAATGTACTCTAACAACGTCTGGAGTCTAGACACCTTCCTGTAAAGGAGCTTTGCCATCTGTGGTACCTCATGCTCATACAAGTCCCCGGGAAGTCCTACTAAAGGTGTATCATGCATCGCTCTCATGATCATCTCCCTAAGTGTGGCCTCAAGGACTAGATATGTGTCACCTCTGTAGTAGATCATGTCATCTCTCAATCTATCCCTGTCATCCTATGGATTGACCACATGCCCTAAATAAGTACTCTCTGTCGTGTCTATAATTCCCCATGGCTCATCCAACTGTCCCAAGGGATCCTCCCATGTCTTGCTGTATATATTGAGAGCATCAAAGAATAGAAACAAAACCTCTGCAACTGTAGGCCAATCTAGTAAGTGGTAGGTGTGTTGGTCAATCCCAAGAGCATGATATAAGGATACCTAAGAACAGTCTTGTGAGTACCCTGCTCATTGACCTTGCCCTAGTGATATTCCAATCGAAGATCAATCTTTGAGAAGTGTACCGCTCCATGGAACTCATCCCTATGCGCTAATGGACTATTTGAATAGAACTCGGACTCCATGCTACTCCCATACCATTGCATGCCTCCAAAGGCGTCTCTAGAGTCACAAACACTACATCATACTCCCTCCATCATCACAAACACTACTACTGCTAAGAGTACGGCCTCTATAATTCACGTACTGCCGCAAAAGAGTGGATCATCCTCCTCTGGACCCTCCATGCTCCATCAAGTGAGAGTATGACTCTCCCCTGAACTCCACTGTATCCCACTGTGTACCACTGTATCCCTCTACATACCATTGCATACCACTACACACCACTGCATACCATTGTATACCACTGCATATCATTTTGTATCATGTATGTGTCACTGTATCAATCATTACACTAGTGTTAGCTGAACTTGGATCCCAATGGTTGTGTCTTCATCGGTAATATACCTGTCCCCACAATCCATAGGCGCATATACTTCCTTGTTGGCTGGTCCACAATGTATATGCTCAACTGTCTCATCAGTGGTCATGACTTGAGCCTTCAATGGGCTCTCCAAAAGAAGCAACTCCTGATCCCCATAACGCAAAACATGTGCATATTCAGAAACCTCTGGGTCATACCTCTCTGCAAATGCCTGCAAACCTGAATGCTTCTCATGTTCAACCATCACACGAGGCTCCTCCATCAAATAATAAATGCCACTCACATCATCCTGCGATATGGATGTCATATATGACTCACTGTCTGATGTGGAGGATGAGGGTGTTGATGATTACAGCTGCGTGAGACATCCTCCAGAACATAGACTGAGTGAGTCGGCCTGAGAGAGAGCCCATGAGTTGGGTGTGCCCATGAGATGGGTGTGTTGTTCTTCTCTGAGACGGAGAAGGAACATTGTGTGCCCCTGTGTTGAGTGAGGAAGCCCATGAGTTGGGTGTGCCCATGAGATGGGTGTGTGGTTCCTCTCTCAGACGGAGATGGAACGTTGTGTGCCCCTGTGTGGGGAGAGGAAGCCCATGAGTTGGGTGTGTCGTTCTCTCTGAGACGGAGATGAAACGATGTACTGGTCTCCTCTGTGCAGAGAGTTGAGATGATGTGATACTCCAGATAATTCTCCTGTGAGACGCAGTGAGAAAGAGATCTGCTGAGTAGGACGTGCCCATGGATGAGCACAGGTGAACGTGATCATAGTGGATGAGCACTAGTGAGTGATTCTCTTGTGAGACACAGTGAGATAGAGATGTGGACGTCCCTGTGGCTGAGCACAGATGGATGTGCCCCTAGTGGCTGAGCACTAGTGGGTGTATGAGATCCATTGCTATATTGTCCAAGAGTCAGACTTACTTGCAACCCTATTTGTGATGTAAAGGGTACAGGTCGGCCCTGTTATCGCGCAGTTTGTAGTTAGGATAAAAGGCTTGAGTCTTGTGGGTCAAATTGGCGTAACAAGAACCTATCCCACCCAATGTCACCACGATGGGAAGGATCTTTCTATTTAGGGAGGCGAGGCCCAGGGGAGGCGTCCCCGGTGACCTGGGGTTTTGATGAGGCAAGAGGACAATGAGACACGGATAAATTCCCCCTCACAAGTCACCACCAAACAGATAGTCCGACCAAAGGCCAATTAAAAGTAAACCCCCAAAGATATACCTGCCTGGAACAATGAAACAACAAACTGATATATGCAAGTTATATTTCAATGGGTTAGTACTTCATAGAATAGTTGACTATTTGAATAATATATAAACAATTTGGTAATAAATGTTCACGAAGTCAATGTTTATCAATAGCAATGAAAATTATAACACTTCACCAATAAATATTCAAAGGATATGGCATTCAAAGTAAAAGATCAACACTTGATTCGATTTATGCCTAAATTACCATTTAATTGCTCATAAAAAAAGCGTTTGCTGCACCAATGATGTAAGTAGCCAAGGATGACGACAACACTTAGGGTTAGTAGGTTAGCTTAGGCTAGGGTTAGTGAAGTTAGGGTTTTAATTCAAAGTTTTGAGAGTGTTTAGATCAAATCCACTTCAACACATGAGGTCTTAGGATCAGTGCCTTAGGGTTTAATGGAGTCAACAGTGAAGGACGCAGGAGTTGAAGGAGATAAAGGCCAAAATGGCCAAGGACTAGAGGGAAGAGTTTTGAGGTGTTGCTAAGGCAAGGCCTTAGAATCAAAACCCTAGGGGAGAGAGGCCCACTCTGATGTTGCTATGGCAAGGTCTCGTGCTCTCTCCTCCTTCCTTAGGTTGACTGGCAAGACGGCTAGCTAAGGGATGAAGCATAAAACCAAGAAAGAAAATCTAATGAGGGAGAGTGTTGCTACAACAAGGCTCTTTCATTAAACCCTAGAAGAAAAATGGCCCTAAGTGTAGATAACCTAGGTCTAGGACGTCTCCTTCTTTTTGATCTCTAGATAGTATGGCTAGCAATAAATGAAGAGACAAAGAGGGTGTAGCTATGGCTAGGCTCTCTCTTCTCTATCAATGGCTAAAAATTTCTCTATCAGGGGACATGAGACAAGGACCTACTTGTGTGCTTGTCACCTAGGGTTTTGTCCAGCAAAATCATAAACACGTGCAAGAAATTAAACTACAACCATTCATTCAAGAGGTTTTGCAGAAAAATACTTACAATTCACCAAGAAATATAAATGCAAACCCTAGTTGTAACACCTTTGCCTCACTAAATCAGCCAAATACCCAAGAGAGGGCACAAATTTCAGACCTCCTTATGGAGTGAATGAGTGATGATGAAAAAATGAAGGAGAAAATCCTCCATTTATACAATATCATGACCTAATTTTACTTTTTAGGTCATGTAAAAGGCCAACAAGCCCAAAATACCAAAATCATACTGTTTGACATTAAATTGTCAAATTAAATCCTAAATCAAGCTGAAAAGAGAGTAAAATCCCCGCCAAGGGAGACGTTAGCCCCTTTTTGGGCAGATGGGGCGTCCTGGAGCAAAACGTTAGCCCTCCTTGGGCTTCTCCGACCTTCCACACGTACCACTACTTCCTAGTCTGCCTCCCAAAACGTCCATGATGTTGGGTGACGTCATGGTCAAGATGGTGACGTCCTAGGCCTCCCAAGGCCAACGTTCCATTGAGAAAGGGTCATCCCCCCTAGGTCAAGCTCTGTCGGGGTGCCTCTGGTGGAACGTCTTATTCTCCTCTGGTGCAAAGCTCCGGATCAATCTCTATCCTGTGTCTGCCCCCTGATGGGGTCTCAGTATCCACCTGATGGGCTCTTCAGCCCCATGGAGGTCCGAACTGATCATCTCCCCATGTGTACCGGTCCAAGATGGTACCTGTCCGTCGGGCATGGTCCTGCACATCAAAAGCTACGCCCTCCATGGGCTCATCAGTCACAGGGTTCATAGCAATGTCAATCACATTTCATCATCAATATTAATAAACATATGCATAAAACCCCTAATAGATCAGTCAATAGCTCAAAGACATTACACAAACCTACTATACAAGTCTAGGAAAAGGGCAACGCATCTTATTGGGCTACTGTCCACTAAATAGGGGAAGTTCCCGGGAGAGACCTCTTGCAAGCCATGTAAGTGGATGAAGTGGTCAAGGGATGTCCAAGCAGGTGGGTGCAGGTCGAGGATGTAATGTGTTACCTGTGGGTGCCTTTGTAGAAGGCGAGTTGTACCTGTCATGGATGCAATTCTTTCCAAGCCCATTCATGCCTTTTATTCTTTTTGTCATTTCATTTTTTATTGCTTTTTTCTTTTTTGCTCGAGAGATAATCAGGGGGCACTGCCCTGGCATGGTGACCAGTGGTGACAACGTTACCCACAAGTACTTTCACAGAAATGAGAAGGCTGGATCGTGATGAGACCCCCTTTGCCTTGGCCATGCAACCAAAGGTCACTGCCCTGGCATGGTAACCAGCTGATGGCAATGTCATACTACTAGGTACCCATGGACCTAATAGGCTGGCTCGTGATGAGACCCCCTATCCTCTGGTTATGTCTTGTTTTTTATTATTTTTTAGGGTCCCTCTTGTTTCTTGTTGAGAAGCATTTTATCGCTTTCTCGGGGATCCCTGGGCGAAGCATCTCGAGGTTTTATTCTTAGGCTTTTATCTTTTACCAGCTTGCTTTTACCTTCTGGGCCTTTAGCCCC
Organism: Picea engelmannii; assembly: GCA_009831015.1. Taxonomy (NCBI): domain Eukaryota; kingdom Viridiplantae; phylum Streptophyta; class Pinopsida; order Pinales; family Pinaceae; genus Picea; species Picea engelmannii. The sequence continues at coordinate 163,230 of ML812275.1, forward strand.
TTCTTCCCACTAGATAAGGTGCAACCCTAGAAATAGGTCAACCCAGTGCCCGGACAAGTGTAAATGGGACAGGTGAGTGGGAAACAAGATGAAAAAGTGAAACTGTGAAGGGAGCGGACGATGGATTCTCAGAGACAACCCCTAGTGGCTAACTAAAACCAACAGACATAGGCTTACTAGGACATCCTGTCAATCCCCAAAACATGGTCAAGTGGGCAAGGGTAAGATCCAAGCAGTTAGAAATAAAAGGAAACAGATGCATACATTCAATGGTTTTGATGATCAAAGTGACACATACCATGATACCTGAACTAATTACCTCATGAAGCAAGAACCCTCTCTAACACAGGACCAAGCCGATGGTGGTGGAGACTGCTACTGCTGCTGACAGGATAAAGATGTTGGAAGAGAGAAAAGGTGGGCCCTCCAGGGCCATGCTAAAGTCAATCCTTCTCTCGGTACTCCATGTCTAGGACCCGTGGGCCTTGAGGCATGGTCTCCTAGTTATCCCTGAAAGTGGGGGATAACATCTGGCTCCAACTCGGGAACATGTGCTCACCATAGAGCACATGAGAACCTCAACATCTATGGCATAACCTGTTGACCTGCTTGATCTCAAGTAGAAGCATCAGTAACAAAATTGGGGTGGTAATGCCACCCCAGCATAGATAGATATATATACTATAATAAAGCAATCAATAAGTAAGAATGTGAAAGCAAACTTCTTACCTGTACTTACCTGTTGGCTGGAATGTTGGGTGTAATCAAACAACCAGTGAAGCCAATCCAGCAACGTCCCACGATACCTTCCTTTGTGCTTCGTCATAAACCAAAATAGTGATAAATCAAGCACAAAAATGTCATGAGTTAGAATATATATCATATCACTGGAAATCACAAAGTCTAACTGATGGAGGCGGGTGGGAGGGACAAAATCATGCCGTGTCAATCTCTGATGAAAGTGCTCAATCCACTTCAGGAAGGGGTCATAAAAAGTCCAAGGCTTAGAATACCGACTCAAATGGTCTGAAAACTGGCTACCCTGAATGTCCTCACACTCTGAAGGGACTGACAAGGATTTGGCAGATGATTGGCAAACTACTGAGGGAAAGTTGAAACACCGATATGATAGACTTGAACTTGTGGTTTTCAACCAACCCTTGGATTCTAGGGTTTTCTTCAGAGGAAACTCAATGCTAAAGATATAATTCCCAACCATACCTTTAATGAAACAATAAGGTAAAGTGATAATAGGTGGCTGATGAAAAACGTCATGAGAATCCTTCTTTAGGCAAACAGTGTCTTTACTCCTATCAAAATCCGAGCATAACGGTGGTTGATAGTCATCTTCATAGGATAAATCCAAGTGCTCGGAGGAGTACTCATCAAAACCCTCAAGGTAAGATCGAAAATCGTTAGGCAAACACGGTACTTGGTCAACCTTGAGTGCTTGGGAAGCATTGGTAAAAATCTCATCTTCTTGTTGCCACTAGTCAAGAGTAACTTGCTGTGATAATTGCAAAGGAAACACTTGGAGACGACTCTTTATGTCATAGATGGGATCAATATCATAACTAACTGCATCCCACCTACGTCTCCCAACATGTATGAACTCATCAATTTTATCAGCTATGTCATTATCAGTATTGTTATTGCACAGTTTGTAGCTAGGAGTGAAGGCTGTAAGGTAGGAGGCCAAACCGGCGTAACAGGAACCTATCCCACCCAATGTCACCACGATGGGTAGGATAGGAAGAAATTCCAGAAGTTTCCCATGTGATAGTCAACTCTCTCTCTATCACCACCAGTGAATCCAGGGAGCAAATTTATGTATTCAAAGGGCATTTGTTGAGGGTACCCTGGGATGTTACTCATGTCTAAAGGCTTGTAGTTCCCGGGATCCCATTGTGAAGTCATTGTTGGCTTCGTCATCAGCGGAGTTGCCAGATAATTTTCTTGAAACTATCAAAAGATAAGGGAAAACATCTTAAGTGGAGTTGCCACGTAAGCTTGTAAGATAAGGTTTCTAGAGGCAAGGCTTACCAAAAAGTGTCGTCTGAGGAAGGTTTGACTCAGTGTTCCCTAGCAATGGCGCCAAAATGTTATTGCGCAGTTTGTAGTTAGGATAAAAGGCTTGAGTCTTGTGGGTCAAATTGGCGTAACATGAACCTATCCCACCCAATGTCACCATGATGGGAAGGATCTTTCTATTTAGGGAGGTGAGGCCCAGGGGAGACGTCTCCGGTGACCTGGGGTTTTGAGGAGGCAAGAGGACAATGAGACACAGATAGATTCCCCCTCACAAATCACCACCAAACAGATAGTCCGGCCAAAGGCCAATTAAAAGTAAACCCCCAAAGATATACCTGCCTGGAACAATGAAACAACAAACTGATATATGCAAGTTATATTTCAATGGGTTAGTACTTCATAGAATAGTTGACTATCTGAATAATATATAAACAATTTGGTAATAAATGTTCACGAAGTCAATGTTTATCAATAGCAATGAAAATTATAACACTTCACCAATAAATATTCAGAGGATATGGCATTCAAAGTAAAAGATCAACACTTGATTCAATTTATGCCTAAATTACCATTTAATTGCTCATAAAACAAAACGTTTGCTGCACCAATGATGTAAGTAGCCAAGGATGACGACAACACTTAGGGTTAGAAGGTTAGCTTAGGCTAGGGTTAGTGAAGTTAGGGTTTAATTCAAAGTTTTGAGAGTGTTTAGATGAAATCCAATTCAATGCATGAGGTCTTAGGATCAGTGCCTTAGGGTTTAATGGAGTCAACAGTGAAGGACGCAGGAGTTGAAGGAGATAAAGGTCAAAACGACCAAGGACTAGAGGGAAGAATTTTGAGGTGTTGCTAAGGCAAGGCCTCAGAATCAAAACCCTAGGGGAGAGAGGCTCCCTTCGGTGTTGCTATGGCAAGGCCTCGTGCTCTCTCCTCCTTCCTTAGGTTGACTGGCAAGACGGCTAGCTAAGGGATGAAGCATAAAACCAAGAAAGAAAATCTAATGAGGGAGAGTGTTGCTACAACAAGGCTCTTTCATTAAACCCTAGAAGAAAAACGACCCTAAGTGTAGATAACCTAGGCCTAGGACGTCTCCTTCTTGATCTCTAGATAGTATGGCTAGCAATAAATAAAGAGACAAAGAGGGTGTAGCTATGGCTAGGCTCTCTCTTCTCTATCAATGGCTGAAAATTTCTCTATCAGGGGACATGAGACAAGGACCTACTTGTGTGCTTGTCACCTAGGGTTTTGTCCAGCAAAATCATAAACACATGCAAGAAATTAAACTACAACCATTCATTCAAGAGGTTTTGCAGAAAAATACTTACAATTCACCAAGAAATATAAATGCAAACCCTAGTTGTAACACCTTATTTCAGGAGAAATGCCAAAATATGCCAAAAATGTCTTCCTTAAACAAGTGCGCCTTACTAAATCAGCCAAATACCCAAGAGAGAGCATAAATTTGAGACCTCCTTATGGAGTGAATGAGTGATGATGAAAAGATGAAGGAGAAAATCCTCCATGTATACAATATCATGACCTAATTTTACTTTTTAGGTCATGTAAAAGGCCAACAAGGCCAAAATACCAAAATCAAATTGTTTTCCATTAAATTGTCAAACTAAATCCTAAATTAAGCTAAAAAGAGAGTAAAAGCCCCTCCAAGGGAGACATTAGCCCCTTTTTCGGCAGATGGGGCGTCATGGAGCAAAACGTTAGTGCTCCTTGGGCTTCTCCGACCTGCCACACGTGCCACTGCTGCCTAGTCTGCCTCCCAAAACGTCCATGATGCTGGTTGACGTCATGGTCAAGATGGTGACGTCCTAGGCCTCCCAAGGCCAACGTTCCACTGAGAAAGAGTCATCCCCCCCTAGGTCAAGCTCTGCTGGGGTGCCTCTGGTGGAACGTCCTCTTCTCCTCTGGTGCAAAGCTCCGGATCAATCTCTATCCTGTATCTGCCCCTTGATGGGGTCTCAGTATCCACTTGATGGGCTCTTCAGTCCCATGGAGGTCCGAACTGATCATCTCCCCATGTGTACCGGTCCAAGATGGTACCTGTCCGTCGAGCATGGTCCTACACATCAAAAGCTATGCCCTCCATGTGCTCATCAGTCACAGGGATCATAGCAATGTCAATCACATTTCATCATCAATATTAATAAACATATGCATAAAACCCCTAATAGATCAGTCAATAGATCAAAGACGTTACAGAAACCTACTATACAAGTCTGGGAAAAGGGCAAGGCATCCTATTGGGCTAGTGTCCACTGAATAAGGGAAGTTCCCAGGAGAGACCTCTTCCAAGCCATGTAAGTGGATGAAGTGGTCAAGGGATGTCCAAGCAGGTGGGTGCAGGCCGAAGATGCAATGTGTTATCTGTGGGTTTCTTTGTAGAAGGTGAGTTGTACCTGTCATGGATGCAATTCTTTCCAAGCCCATTCATGCCTTTTATTCTTTTTGTCATTTCATTTTTTATTTCCTTTTTTTTTTCTGCTCAAGAGATAATCAGGGGACACTGCCCTGGCGTGGTGACCAGTGGTGACAGCGTTACCCACAAGTACTTTCACAGAAATGAGAAGGCTGGCTCGTGATGATACCTCCTTTCCCTTGGCCATGCAACCAAAGGTCACTGCCCTGGCATGGTAACCAGCTGATGGCAATGTCATACTGCAAGGTACCCATGGACCTAATAGGCTGGCTCGTGATGAGACCCCCTATCCTTTGGTTAGGTCTTGTTTTTTATTATTTTTTAGGGTCCCTCTTGTTTCTTGTTGAGAAGCCTTTTATTGTTTTCTTGGGGATCCCTAGGCAAAGCATCTTGAGGTTTTATTCTTAGGCTTTTATCTTTTACTAGCTTGCTTTTATCTTCTGGGCCTTTAGCCGCTTCTTCCCACTAGATAAGGTGCAACCCTAGAAATAGGTCAACCCAGTGCCTGGACAAGTGTAAATGGGATAGGTGAGCGGGAAACAAGATGAAAAAGTGAAATTGTGAAGGGAGCAGACGATGGATTCTCAAAGACAACCCCCAATGGCTAACCAAAACCAACAGACACAGGGTTACTAGGACATCCTGTCAATCCCCAAAACATGGTCAAGTGGGCAAGTGTAAGATCCAAGCAGTTTTTAGAAATCAAAGGAAACAGATGCATACATTCAATGGTTTTGATGATCAAAGTGACACATACCATGATACCTGAACTAATTACCTCATGAAGCAAGAACCCTCTCTGACACAAGACCAAGCCGATGGTGGTGGAGGCTGCTACTGCTGCTGACAGGATAAAGATGCTGGAAGAGAGAAAAGGTGGGCCCTCCAGGGCCATGCTGAAGTCAATCCTTCTCTCGGTACTCCATGTCTAGGACCTGTGGGCCTTGAGACATGATCTCCTAGTTATCCCTGAAAGTGGGGGATAACAGGCCCCACCATAAAGTGAAAGATAATTAATGTAAAAGATAATTAATATGGTAATTGTTAATTATATTGTGAGTTATTGAGGTCGGCCCTATTGTGCCAATAGACATCGCTTTTGATATGTCTAGTCTAATATAAATAAAGGTAAATTCCCCGGAATCATAACACAAGTGTGAGTTTGGAAATTTCAGCAAGCACTTGTTCTTGGGCTGAAGTGCGCAGGTCTCTTGGTCGCTAGTCTTCTAGGGTTTGTGAACACCCTTTTGTGTGCTAGGTTTATGGTGTGGGAGGTCTTTCTCTTGAAGAATATAGCAAAGGATTGGCTGGGTTTTCTTCCCTTGTTGAGAAGGGTTTCCCAGGATACTTCTTGTGTACTTGTGCATGGTACTTCTTCTTGTGATCTTGGTTGCTGCAACAAATTGTTAATGGAGAAACTGCAATTGTCTATGGTTCAAGTAAAATGCTAAAATTGAAATGAACTTCATGCTTGAGCCTAGCTTAATGAAAAATCAACATGGTATCAGAGCATAGGTCTTGAAGAACCCATTGCGCAAGCATTACTAGTCATCCTCTCACTTCTGCAAAACCGTACGACCCTCCTAGGGTTTCCAGAAATTTCGTATGACCTTCCTTTCTGAGGAGTTTCAACACTTGATAGTTGGACGTTGGGTACAAAAAGTGCAGAGAAGTGTACGGCCTCCTTTAGCACACCTCCAACAAGCTTCAAATTGCATTTCCAAGCATTTTGATTTTTTGGCCCTAGGGTTTCGCAATTTTCTACAGAAATTTTAGAATTAGGGTTTCTGCAACTCATTGAAAGAGCTCTTCAGCTCACTAGTGTTCTCCTATCTTTTAAGGCTTATTGTTGGTAGTCATAAGCCCAACAAAACCTAAAAGTGCTAGCCTAGCCTAACCGTTAGGTTTTCTAGCCCAATTGACAAGGGTTTGTGAAGAATCTAAAAAATATGATGAACATAATCATGATGGAAGACAAGTTTGGTGGATCAAGCAAACTCAGTTCCTGGAAGCCAAGAATTCAAGGAGATGAAGACAACAACATCTCAACACTCTCAGGTATGGTCCCTACCAATGATAACACTTGGTTAATTGACAGTGGTGCCTCCAGGCACATGACCGGTTTTAGAGATCACCTGACTAATTTTGTTGAGAAAGAGACACATCTACATGTTTTCCTTGGAGATGATGCCAGATATAATGTGAAAGGGGTTGGAACTTCTACCTTCCAACTAGATTTAGATATGCAATTTCAACTAAATAAAGTACTATATGTACCTGGGATGAAGAGGAACCTTGTCTCCATTTCTGCCTTGGAAGACAAAGGCTACAAAGTTACCTTTTCAGAATGAAGAGTTCTTGCATGGCACAAAGACTCACATATAAGTTTTGCCAAAGTAATTGGTGTTTGAGAAAGTAGCTTGTATAGATTAACCATCAGACCAGTCCAGGCCCTATTACATGCCACTATCAGCTTGAGTGAGCTATGGCATAAAAGACTTGCTCACATTCATTATAGAGCTCTCCGAGCTCTAGGGAAAATGGTAACAGGCCTTCCAGAGATACAGATTCAACATAAAGGTGTTTGCAAAGGTTGTGCTCTTGGCAAGAATGTTAAAGGGTCCTTCTTGAGTAATGACAATAGATCCAAGGAAATCTTGGACTCGATACATTCAGATGTATGTGGGCCAATGACTGTTTCCTCTCTGAATGGGTATTTGTACTATGTACTCTTCATAGATGATCACTCTCGGAAAACTTGGATTTACTTCCTGAAGAACAAGGATGGAGTCCTTGCAAAATTTCAAGAATTCAAAACTCAGGTTGAGAACCTGACCGGAAGAAAGATCAAGGTACTAAGATCAGATAATTGAGGAGAATACACCTCCAAGGATTTCAACAATTTCTGTATTGAAGTAGGGATCAAGAGGGAGTTCACAGTTCCTTACAACCCTCAACAAAATGGGGTTGTAGAGAGGAAGAATAGAATTATCATCGAGGAAACCAAAGCAATGATACATGATCAGAGTCTACCTATGACCCTATGGGTAGAAGCATGTATTACAACAGTGTATGTTCAGAACAAGAGTCCTCATCACATCTTGAAGAACATAACTCCAGAAGAAGCCTTCACCGGAGCGAAGCCTGAGATTGGACACTTAAGGATATTTGGGTGCCCAGTATATTTTCATGTACCCAAAGAGAAGAGATCCAAACTAAACCCTTCAGGGAGAAAGGGTACATGTGTGGGATACAATGAATCTTTGAAGGCATATCCGATCTACATTCCTAGTCAGAGACAGATTGAAATAAGTAGAGATGTTACTTTTGAGGAAGAGATAGCCTTCCAAATATCCAGAGAATCTCAGATGGAAATTGACAGTGAGACAATGCCTTCTCCCCCTTCAGCAGTTCAAAGGGAGACATACATTATTCCAGTTGATCCAGTTGTTCCAGTTGATCCAATTGTTCCAACTGATCCAGTTGCTCCAATTGACATCCCAGAGATATTGCAGTAGGACATAAAAGGC
>ML812275.1:177837-201443 GCA_009831015.1 Picea engelmannii
ACCTTTCTTTTCTACCTAAACAAAGGGAAGGCCCTTTCTTCACTTCACTATGAGAAACAGATAGTCTTCCCTTTGAAATGTTGCTATTTGGTCTTCAATTTGATGTGATACCTCTTGGCTTTTCTCAAGTAGACTCCCATTCAATGAGGTTCTTCATGGACCAAAGACATTTGATTTCCCTATGGCTGGGAGGGAATTCAATTGGGGTAAGCATTTTATGTATTTCCTAATATGCTTTCGCAAAATGGAAAAGCTGCCAAGAGTCTAGGAAGGGTTTGTTGTAGTCTTCCCTATTCCCATTCATTGTTAATTGTATGCTCTTTTTTCTTTGCTTTGTTCTAAAATAAAAGTCTGAGCAAGAGACTAATTTCTGCTTCAATTTGAGATCCCTGTGTTCCTAATTAAAACTAAAGGACAAATAATAAAAAAAAGGAATGAAAAGAATTATTTGTAGATTTATGGAAGAAGGGATAGATATGTCTAAATCCATGTATAATCGAAATATGTGCAGATGGGTGCTGCAAGAGCTGTTGCAGTTGATAGTGATCCTATGGCAGTTTCATCAGCGATTCATAATGCATCTTTAAATTCCTTTGGGCCAGATAAAATGCAAGTTCATCTGGTTCCAAATGATGGAAGCAATGCAGAAGCAAGTGAAGGAACAATGAAAGGGCATCTAGCTACAACAACCTCTGACACTGGACCTGTTCAATATGACATTATTGTTGCAAATATTTTACTGAATCCATTACTATATCTGGCAAGTCATATTACAGGGTACATTAAACCTGGAGGACATGTTGGGCTTTCAGGCATCATACTAGACCAGGTACTTACATTCCCATTTAAAACATTGACTGGATCTTTGCAATTCACAACCTAGTTCGTTGTTGCTTTTCTGATATTCTGAAGGAATGACATTCTGTGAATGCATGATCTTCTCTATTCTTGCATAGACCAATTTGGTTTTGACTAAACTTTTAAGTTTAACACTCTTTTGCTGGTTTTGGATTGCAGGTACCTAGAGTCCAAGATTGCTATTCCAAGTTTTTGGACAATATCTCAGTCTCCAAAGCTGATGGCTGGGCCTGCATTAAAGGCACAAAAAAGCTAATTTCCTAGCCATTTTATATGTCTGCAGTTCTCATGTAGTGTTTGTTAAATTTTACAAGCAAGGTGTGGTTGAACTGCTTCCCTAGCTTGTGCACAATGTTCTATTTATTCATCTTTCAAAGCAATGTGCTTTACATTTTTCTGCATTGCCTGTGACCAGTGTTCCATTTGATTGGACTTGGGCATGTCTGAGAATTCCAAGTAACTGAAACACTAAATATCCAAAAAGGATAGCTGCAGATGTTTATTGAAGTTAAAGAGAATTCCTTAACAGGGAAAGATATGAATGATATTTTTCCCATCAGGGAAAAGTGCAAGAAGTATAGATATAATCTAAGAACATACTTGCAAGTTGCAACACATCTTATAAAATATTTCTGAAGATGCGCATATTCAAGATAATCTTCAGAAGAGCCCTTTCGATATAATCCAGTTTTGAGTACTAGGACCACTTAACATTGGCAATTATATTGAGAGAAATGACTATATAGTTTTGCTAAACTTCACAGAAGTCTGTATTTCTTGTTAAGAATTCAGTCGAGGATAAAGCTTATTAAACTTGGGTAAGCCCTAATATCTGAATGAATTTTAAAGCACACATGGAGACTTCGAAGAAAGTTCATGGCAAGTATTTTTAACTTAATTTTCTAGAAAATTAATTGTCTCAAAATTCCATATAACAGTCTGCATAGTGTTCCGTATGCCTCTTTAAGCTTCTTGTTGTTTGGGACAAAAATATTTTCCATGAAATTCACTCAATAGCACATCGATGTCCACCTGAGCTATGTCATATGGACAAGCTTTTTCATCCGAAAAGATATCGGCAAAATTTGATACAGATGAGAATAAAAACCCAAAATATTTGATTTGTTACTGCAAGAGCTTGGCATTCACCAATCTTTCTTGAATCACTCTAAATTCATCTATATATTCATATATGTTTATTAAAATTTAGACATAAACAATGGCCTTTGGTACACATTCAGTAAAGTTATAGTTTCCTATGTGCTTCTACCAAGACGTGAAGCAGACCTTTGGATTCTCCTTCAAAATGAATCAAATGGTAGTAAACATAATATGTTATAAAGATCAATTTAATATATATAGATCTATTCAACATCAACCTAAGATATTTATTTGTTTTTTAGCCTATTTAAACAACATCTGACTTTATGCTTTGATTTTGTACAGAAGTTAAAAGACAGGTAGTATTGTCTGCCATAATCCGTTGCATGCAACCATTATAATAGCATGAACGTCATATGATCTCTTCCCAATAGGGAATGAGTAACAATCTTGGACTATCAAGTAAATCACAGTTATGAAGTCAGGGAAAGTTATGTTTAAAGATGTTTTCATTGGTTAATCTTGTATTTCAGTTGCTGCTTCCAAAACTTACAGCTTACAACGAATAATTTAAAAAGGAAAATGCTGAAAAACTGCTGAGGGGGATTGCTTATACAGGTTATGATGCCATGAGAGGGAAACAGTGAGGAAATTTCCCTTACCAATTTAATATTCAAGAAAAACCTAGATTGCCCATTTTTCTAGAATTTCAGTTAATGAAGGGAAGTTGGAGGTTGAACTACCAGCTTCCCACATTTATAAAAAAGAATGGGTGTTGTACCAGAAATTCCTTGGCTCAAAGTATGGGTAGAAAAGTACCCATCTAGAGGATTCTAGGCTGACCCACGAATTGGGGGATTTAACCCACAAAATCTTGTTGTAGAAGACAAAGAACATGTAAGGCCTTCCATACAAAGCCTCAAAGTAAATAAATATCTATTCATCTTTTACTGAAATAAATTATTTAGTTCACGATTTTCCTTTCATGATTTTCTTTATACCAGGAAGTATATCAACAACAACATAATAACTGCAGATCAACTAGTAAAATGCACAAAATACGTACCTCAACTTGTAGATTAGTTGATTTAGCCCCTTTTCTGATTGTCCTTGTTTTGTCCAAATTGCCCCAAATTGAAAATTAACCTCTCAGCCAACTAGGAACAACCTCTTTGGCTCCTTAGCTCCAGGAATCCTTGCGGTTTCCTGCCCCCCGAGCTCAAAATTTCCAGCAACAACAGTGAGAGTTCCCAAAAACCAATCTATTCATCAATCTCCTCCTTTCATAATTTATTTCTCTTTCTTCCCCTAATTTCACCTCCCAAAAACCAAACAACCAAAAGACCCCTTTCCAAGTTCTCTCCCCTCTTCCTTATCCTCCTTTCTCGAATCCCTCTCCCTTGTTCAATTCTCCAATTGCCTTATCCCCCCATTAATTCCTCAACAACCTTATCCCTCCCATTAATTACTTCACCTACCAATTTAATAATATTATAATAAAAGATTCAATGAATTTATTTTAATAATTAATTAAATTTAATTTAATAACCATGATAATTAAATAATTAAGTAGGGTTGTTACATACACCTACTCTTAAATAAATTCTGTCTCGAAGTTAGAGTAATTTACAATACAAGGGTAATGACACATGGTTCATACATCCACATTAAATAAACATCATCAGTTTGAAAACACTTATACATACTATTGTACATGTGCAAGGAATGCATGTGTAACTAGCACATGCATGATTCACACATGTATTAATGACAATAATTATCACACCTATAGTAGTTCTTGTATGCATCCAATCTAATCAACAATACCATTCATTTCATAAAAGATAGTAAACCATTTAAAATATTTGCAAAATCTCTCAATTATAATAATTTAACACAAACAACATTCACTTAGATAATTGTAGTTCAGTTAAACAATTATAAATATACATATATACATATTTTCTTTTTCAAAAAAAGGAAAACAATAAATTCTACTATAAGACGAAATCTCCACACACTTTCAACTACTTCTATTCATCCTTTCTTCCTAACTTACTTCCATTTTCCATCCCTATCCTTCCTTTGTTGGACTATTTTGGAGCGTCAACTATATTGACCTAAGTCCAAATAGAACCCATAAGTGGAAGTGTCAACTCTCTTGACCAAGCTTCCCTAGCAGGCAAGTGATAGTCATCATCACATGTCTAGAGGAGTGTGAGTTAACATCGTCCTCCCATGACTCTAATTTTCAGAGGATACATGGTGGGAAATGCCTCCACCCCTCCTAATAGGACTAGGGCCAGCACCCTACCATGGACCATACAATGGCACTGTGTTGCTGGGAATTTTGTCATTGTATATTCAGTTTTAGGCAGTCTCGCAACTTGAAAACCTACATTTGTCTACATATCATAGCAATGTATTTGACCCAATATAATTTCACATACAAAATTCATACCATACTGTTTTTTGGTTGATGTTCATGACATCAATCTTTTATCATCATTATTCTTTGGCTATTTCATAGCCTATTGACCTGCAGATTAGTCTATAACACAAACCCATACATATCCATGCATTATCATCATGTAAAATCATTTAATCATAATCTCAATCCAGTATCTATGTACCAACAACTTTAAATGTCAAAAATTTTCAAGTTAGAAATAGATTGCATAATATTCATCATAATTCAAATAACGTTAAACATTCATAGAATTGACATTCACATAGGTTCATATGTCTTAAAAGTTCAAGTGTATCATTAATAATTTCACAGTGAATCATTAATTTCAAGGTTGGGTCTATGTAATGTCACGAAATTTATTTAGGAGTAGGTGTATGTAACAACCCTACTTAATTATTTAATTATCATGGTTATTAAATTAAATTTAATTAATTATTAAAATAAATTCATTGAGTCTTTTATTATAATATTATTAAATTGGTAGGTGAAGTAATGCCTCCAAAGTTTTTGAGCTAGCATTACATATGCCAACTCTAAATCATGAGTAGCGTAAAGCTCCTCATGTTGCTTCAACTTTCTTGATGCATACGCTATAACTCCCCCATCTTTCATTAGTACAACCACCAATCCTTGCTTCGAGGCATCTGTGCAGACTGTGAAGTCTTTTTCCATATCTGACATTCATAGAATTGGTGCACTGGATAGTAACCTCTTAACCTCGATGAATGCAATATCACATTCCTCTGTCCATTCATACCTGACCCCCTTGCGCTGCAAGGTAGTGATGGGTTTCGCTATCTTAGAGAACCCTTCCACAAACCTCCGATAATAACTAGCTAGCCCCATGAAGCTTCTCACCTCATGAGCATTTTTTGGCACTAACCATTCCATAATGGCCTTTACCTTTTCTGGATCCACAGAGATTCCTTCACCGGAAATGATATGACCTAAATAGTGAATTTCTTTCTGGAAAAAAGAACACTTCGACAACTTGCCATATAATTTGTTCTCTCTAAGGCACAACAACACCACTCGCAAGTGTTCTTCATGTTCTCTTTTGTTCTTGGAATAGATGAAGATATCATTCAGAAAGACCTGTACAAAGCGGTCTAAGTACTTTTGGAATACACCATTCATGAGGCTCATGAATACTGTTGGCGCATTGGTCAAACCAAAAGGTACTACAATGAACTTGTAATGCCCAAACCGAGTTCGAAAGGCAGTTTTAGGAATATCGTCTTCCTTAATCCTTAACTGGTGATATTTTGATTGCAGATCAATTTTTGAGAACACTGCTACTCCTTTCATCTGATCAAAGAGATCATTTATCTGTGGCATTGGGTACCTATTTTTCACTAGAGCACGGTTCAAGTCCTTGTAATCTATACACAGTCCTAAGGAACCATCCTTCTTCTTGACAAAAATTACTGGTGCACCCCAAGGTGAGACACTAGGCCTTATTAGCCCTAAGTCAAATAGTTCATTCAACTGCATCTGCAACTCACAAATTTTTGGTTCCGTCATTCTATACGGTGTCTTGGAAATTGGCTCTGCACCAGGTTTTAGCTCAATGGTAAAATCAAGCTCCCTCTTAAGAGGTAACCCTCAAAACTCTTTCGGAAAAACATCCTTAAACTCCGACAATACTAGATATTGATCCAAGGAGGGTCCTTTCCCTTCATTCACTGCTTCCACTACATACAATCGACAACCCTGCCTCATGCAACGTTTAACCTTCATGGTCGAGATAAAGCGTAGAGACACTTTCCTCTGTACACCATGGATCTCTACAGACCTTCCTTCATTGTCAAAACAAAGAACTATTTTCGCGAAACAATCTACCAAAGCTCGATGGGCTTCTAACTAGTCCATTCCAATGATTAGGTCATATGTCCCTAGAGCAGTGACGTACACCTTCAACCTAGTAGTACACACTCCCAAGTCTACTAGATAATTATCGACGCTAGGTCGTACCACTTGTTTCCCCCCTGAAGCCATCTCGACTTGTTTAAAGTCATCGTGCTCGTAGGATGCCAACCCACACTTTTCGAATGCACAAGGTGAAATGAAACTATCTATAACATCATAATCAAATAAAATTTTAACATTGATATGATTTATCATACCTGGCGACTCCACCACAGTGGATTGATGCTTTGCCTGACGGTTACTAACTGCTGCATAAATCTGGTGGCCACTACTTGCTCTTCCTAGCAGGGCCTTTCCTTCTCTATGCAAAAAGCCTGCTTGTGACTCTGGCCAATCACGCTGGTAATGAGGTCCTCCACACCCCCAAAAAGTAACACGAGATGGAACCTGCATACTGCCCCGCGACGACCTTTGAAATGAATTCCTTCCCCTGGAACCCCTGCCCCGACTTGCTGCTCCCTGAGAAGGTCGTGGACCTACCTGCGTCATTGGCGATGAGTGGGGTGCTGCACTTGCTACTATTGAAATACTTGATGTAACTTCTCTAGGAGCGACTCTATTTCCATAAGGAGGTTTCCTAGAGCTTCCTCCTCTGGAGAAGGTCCTAGGGGCCTTTCCCACGAATCCAGGATGTTGTGGAAAGGTTGATCTCATACCTCTGTTTAAGCTCATATGCTCCTCCATGTAACGTGCATTTTCAACTACTTTAGCTACTGATGACGGTTTCCACATCCATACCATGGCCCTTATATTAGGGTTCGACCCGTACACAAAACGTTATGCTTGTTGTTGATCGATGTCCATGTACGAGACATATTTTACTAACTCCATGAACCTGATATTGTACTCTTCCACGGTCTTGCTTCCCTGAACTAGAGCATGAAATGCTCCTACTTGCTATTCTTCATAGTATGTAGGCAAATATTTCATCCAAAACCTTTCCTCAAAAATCTCCCATGAGACGGTGTCTGGGGTAAGGTGCAACTGCCTCTCTAGGTTGCTCCACCAGTTCAAGGCACTGTCTCTCAACTGAAAGATTGCTATCTTCGCCTTTGATGTGGAAGCATAGTCTCTTAAGGTAAAACATCGTGTCATTCCTTCCAACCATGCCTCTGTGCGTTCACTTGCACGACCCCTATCAAACTCTGGGATTTTTATCTTTTGTAGCTCTCTGACAATGTCCCCTGGTGGAGGCCCTCCCTCTGAGTCCCTCGACGCTTCAGGGTTACTCACTCCCGACGATGGGGGTTCCACTTCGACATTTGTCGTTTGGCTTCCCTTTAATGTCTCATTAATAGCCTATAAGGAGCACAAAATGAGAGCTAATTCAAGTGATGGTGGTGGCAGCGCCGGCATTGGCGGTCTTTGCGACGATGCCCCTCGACCTCAATTTCCTTGAGTCCTAACCATCTTGAATAACTGAATCTGCATCAAACCAAATGCTTATCAGGGAAGAGTATAAGGCTTTCCACATTCACTCTAACTTATGCTTGCAACATGGGGTTAGGCGTAAGTTTTTTTTTTTTACTTGTCCGTAAACAAACATTATTCTCTTTAGGGTAAGTGGCTAAAGGTCGGGGTCGAAAGCCTCTAAGCTTGGTAACTTGTTCGGGTAAGTTGTTAACTCCCTTTCCTTGCCAGCTATACTAGAACTACGATGTACTCGCCAATTACTGTTACTTACCTCCTTAAGTCCTTAGAGATTTGAAAACTAAATACAGTGTTTTAAACATAATTTAATTAATTATTAAAACCCCATAACCTAGATTAATATGTTAACCTAAGTTCCACTAGATTAATTATTAAAATATTAATCTATTATAATATTAGGATTTTAATATAATTATGCAATTATAAATCAATATATATTATACATATATTTATAATAAACAAGTCCAATAATAAATATAATTTTTATATTATTAAAACAATTAATAAAATTTTTATATTAATTAAAATAATTAAAAATTATGTATATATATATATATATGATAAAAATATTTCCATTGGCATTGTCGGACCTTGCATGAGCCTCACATGCCCGCCCCTCCCCCGACTCTCACTCTGCTCAAACCCTACACTTCACACATCACTCATCATTCCACTTCGCCTCTTCCTCTGCACAATCGAGGGTTTGAGGGCTGGCCTCGGCTCCATGGTCGACCGCCCAAAGGCACAACTATGGCCTCTATGCCATCTTATCCCTTTCTTGGTTGAGTGCAATCTGGTTGAGCACCAGCCTATCTCTTCCTCTTGGCTTGTGGTTTGGAAACAAGCTCTCTAGCGGAATCCCCGAGTCCATCGGAATCCCTGAGTCCATCAGAATCCCTGAGTCCATCGACGACCTGCCTCATGATGTTGGATCTCTGGGACAACAACGTCACGAGTTCGACTCCCCATCACTTCGGGAGTAATGGAAAGTTGTTGGCCCTCGACTTCTTGTCTGATAATCTCACAAGTCTCTTCCCGCTGGATCTCTGCATGGGTGGGAAGCTTCAAAGCCTCATTTTGCTCGACAATTTATTCTTTGATCCCCTTCCCAGCAACCTTGGTTTCCTGCAAATATCTCCCATGACTTTAGACGCATTGTGCATTGTTTTTTATCATGGACTCCTCTCGTGGCACTTGGTGCGAGTGTTGTCGATGCCTTGGCTCGGTGGCTTGGGTGCTTGGTCTCGACCGAGGATCTAAATCATGTGTTGGCAGGCTTTGACCCTTGTGGGATTCTCCCTTCAGCTTGGTGTTTGGTGTGCAGACTATGGACACATCATGCATGGCGTTGGCTCCTTAAGGGCTCTTCTCCTCATGGCTTCTCCTTGGCGGCTTGGCGCTTGGGCACTCGAAACTTGATGCATTGCTTGGTAAGTGTCACTTGGTGCGCTGGCTTGTATAAGTGTTATGGACCTGTGGGCTCTTGAGCTGTGCCGACACATTGTGCACATCATATTCTCCTTGTGGAATCCTCTGGTGCTCGGTCTTGGGTGCTAACCTACGCTAAGTTTGGTGCTTGGTCTTGTGTGCTAACCTGTGCTAACCTGCGTTAAGTTTGTGCTTGTTGACTTGGGGATTGCGCTGTGCTGACGCGTTGTGCACATCATATTCTTCTTGTGGAATCCTCTGGTGCTCGGTCTTGGGTGCTAACCTACGCTAAGTTTGTGCTTGTGATTAGCTATTGGTGTCAGCCGTAAAAGTTGAGGAATGAAAGCATGAGAGACTTAAGGATTGTATTTGTGCGATCTCTCTTGCTTGGATGTGTATTTTTGTTTTTTTATTATAGTCAAAATGACATTGTGGCATGTGCAAAATTTTTATATGGTAATCTCAGTAATATTGATTTCACCGTCCTGGGAGATGATTTACAAAATGTACTATTTATCTTTAACAACAAATCTACAACAAAGATCGTTTGAGCATGTGCAATTATCTATAAGATGGTGGGTTCTGGTTGCAATTTGATGAACCCTGGACGATGTGTATAGCATTGACTAGAATTAGTTTTGGTTTATAAATTCTTTTAGTGAACTATGAAAGTATTACCTTATGCAAAACATTGTTTAATTTTCCCATAGGGAGTAATCTAAAGTTGATGCAGGCATGCAATATTTGAGGACTATATTTGTCCACCGGGAGTAATCTAAAGTTGATGCAGGCATGAAAAATTTGAGGACTGTATTTGTATATATTATTGCATTTTTTTATTTTTATTTAAAATTGATCATACTCGTGTATATATATGTGTGTGTGTGTGTGTGTGTGTGTGTGTGTGTGTGTGTGTGTGTGTTTACTATTTTAGTATCGGATATATATATATATATATATATAAGAAGTTTCTAGGATGTAACCCTTATAATTATTTCCTCTTGTTCTTTTGCAGGTGAGGGTGAGTGTGTTTACAGGTACAGGGGTTGGAACAATTGAAAAAGGAACATGTGGACATGGGACTACAAGAGGTGTGGCAGTGTCTTTTCCCTGCTACGCTCACCCTCTTCTCTAATACTTTCACCCTCTTTTCTAATACTTTCACCCTTTTATCTCATACTTTTCTAGGTACTTTCCTTAGGGTTCCAGGGTCATTTCTGGGTTATTTCTAGTTTATTGAAGGGTTGTAATTAAAGGGTTTCTAGGATGTAGGTGAGTGGTTTGGGAACATATTGTACTATTATTTGGGTGGTCAATCCCAAGTTTCAGTTTTGAAACCGAGCTCTGATACCATTTGTAAGGCCTTCAATACAAAGCCTCCAAGTAAATAAATATCTATTCATCTTCTACTGAAATAAATTCAATTTAGTTTAAGGTTTTCCTTTCATGATTTTCTTTATACCAGGAAGTATATTAACAACAACATAATAACAACATAATAACCACAGATCAACTAGTAAAATGCACAAAATACGTACCTCAACTTGTAGATTAGTTGATTTAGCCCCTTTTCTGATTGTCCTTGCTTTGTCCAAACTGCCCCAAACTGAATATTAACCTCCCAACCAACTAGGAATAGCCTCTCTGAATCCCTAGCTCCAATAATTCTTGTGGTTTTCTAGCCCCCGAGCCCAAAATTCCCAGCAACAACAATGTCCCAGTGAGAGTTCCCAAAAACCAATTTGTTCACCAATCTCCTTTTCCTTTCAAATTTTTTTTCTCCTTCTTCTTCCCCCAATTTCACCTCCCAAAAACCAAACAACCAAAAGACCCCTCTCCAAGTCCTCTCCCCTCTTCCTTATCCTCCTCCCTCAAATCCCTTTCCCTCATTCAACTCCCCAACTGCCTTATCCCCCCATTAATTCCTCATCAACCTTATCCCTCCCATTAATTACTTCACCTACCAATTTAATAATATTATAATAAAAGACTCAATGAATTTATTTTAATAATTAATTAAATTGAATTTAACAACCATGATAATTAAATAATTAAGTAGGGTTGTTACACAATAGAAGAAAATCGTGAGCAGAGTAGAGAGGACACACAATTGATTTTGGGAAGGAAATTTGAGTAGAGAGGAGTGTGGGAAACTCCTATGCATCTGAGAAAATAGAGAGATGTGAAGAAATGAGTTTTCTAGATACAAGCACTGTTTGAGAGTGTCTTCTAATCACGTTGATAAACAAAGCTGTAGAGAATTTGAGTGATTGAGTGAGAAATCACAACAGATTCCCTTGCTTGGTGGATAGAAGACTGAAATTCCCGGTTCTTGTGGGAGAAGGAGAATAACCTTCATCATTTTCTTTTTGTTGAGAAAAAGAAGAACTCTCTCTCATGGAATCATACTCTAGCTAGGGGGTGGCCAGCTATGCAATACACCAAGAGGAGTTGTGCCTATGGTTGGGTGGAAAGTGACGCACCCTTCAGCTATTAAAACTCTTTTTATCTTCTAGATAACTATTTCTTTACCAAATCTCTGCAATGTTAAGCTAAGAAATAATGTAGAATGTGTTTCAGAATAATGTAAATTTAGCTCTGTTGAAAATGGTATGAGAAATTTAGGTGAAATTGTGAGAATGTTTCAGACAAATTTCATTTTGACTTACATCCTCACTTCTTGACTACCTGTGTTTTAAAAAAAAATTATGGGTGAGAATGTTGATGCTGATTTAGTTTTACAACCCATGTTCTGCTCTAGTGAGGAGAATTAAATAGTTAGAACCTCTACAAAAAAATTGAAAAAGAAAGAGGTTTAATTCTACATAAAAAATGTTTATGATTTTAAGTTTTCCAGAAGCTTATATGCTAAAAAATTTAAAGGATATCAAAATTGTGTTTGGGCCTTACAAAAATAGTTCAAATGTTAACAAGGGGTAAAGTATTTTAAAAGTAAGTATAAGGAAAGAGTGGAAAACACAAAACCCAATTTTCTAATGTGAAGTAAAATGAAATTTAGAATTAAAAACATTGTGAATGATTCAATCTCATTTGGATTTAGTAAGAAACAAATCTTCCCACGAATTACATAGTGAATTAATGTCCAAAGGGGAAAGATATGGACTTACAAATATTTATTCAAAATAGCAGAACAATGCATGTAAATAAAAAGATTATTAATCCCTAGTAAAAACCATAGTTTTACCATGGAGAACTTCACCTCCAAAAAATGTTTTATTATAGAAAAATAATTTAAACAAATAAATATTTCCCAAATACATAAATGTATATATGCATTTAAGTAATTATGTGCCATAGTTTTACCATGGAAAACTTCACCTCCAATAAATGTTTTATTATAGAAAAATAATTTAAACAAATAAATATTTCCCAAATATATATATGTATATATGCATTTAAGTATTTATGCATTTCTGGGAAAAGTTGAATGAATGGAAAGGATTAGTAAACTCTTTACCATTTAAATACTTTACTATTTGAATTGTAAAGACTGTAAATTATTACATTTACAACCTAAAAATTTATGATTGGTGCATGAGTAATGAGAATTTGAAATCCTTCCCTCTATGCAAAAGTTTTAACTATACTCAGATTTTTCCTAACTATAGAATTCATACTTTACATAGTTAGTTCAATGCTCCTGAAGGAATGTTATTATTAGGATATTTTTATTTATCAACGTTCAAATACTTGGAGTTATATAAATCCTCTTATTTTCCTCAACACAGGAATATGTGTAAAAATATACATTTCTTTATTTATTAAAGACTTGGGAAAATATACCTTCTTGTATCTTTCTCAACGTGAAAATATGTATAAATATCATTATCGAACAATCCTTTCTTTCAGAATATAGAGGAAGGAATAAATGTTTGGAGTGCGATGACCAATAGGGTTCCAAACATTACCCTATTAATTATTCTTGTTAAGACCCTTTCAGAGTTGGGTCATCAGAGTACAGGGAAAGGAGTGAATAAATAAACTTTGAATCTCTTGGAGCGAAGGCATATGTGCTACAGGGTTTAATTATATTATATTTTTAATAAATTCTCTCATAATTGGTTGTCGAAATAGAAAAGGAGCACAGATGATTTAAACTATGAAGGCTTTAGAGTACGCTACCTTGAGGATTATAAAGTTACAGATACATTTCATAATATTAAACTTTGCTCCATCGTAATTGGTTGTCGGATATATGAGAGGTGAGCACGTGAATAAGGTATCAATTACCTGAGACTTAATTAAAATGTTAAATATTATAATATTATATATAAACTCATTTTCCTTCGGAGCCTTGTTGTCGGAGTTATGAAAAAATAAGTGAACGATTAGAGTGCGAAGAGTTGGATTTATATGGTCATATGTATATTTTAATAATTAAACACTTTTCTTTTTCAGAGTATAATTGTTGGATAAATGAAATTGGCACACATGAATGGAGTCCAAGAATTTGGAGTCCGCGAGCTAAGGTACTAAGATATTTAAGTATTATAATATTAATTACAAACATCAAATCCTTCAGAGTGTGCATATGAAGGGAGTTTGAATTTCTTGAGATAACATATAATAATTAAATATATTATTTTTCCCTTTCTTAGGTTCTTTGATGGATACGTTAATCAAGAATTATAAGCCTAAGTACATTATAGTCTAATTAATTATATTAAAACATAATATAAATTATGTTATAATATAATTAATTAACTTATAATATAATCATTACAAAGATGGTACTTAAGTGAATTATTAGGCTAAGTTAAAATATGTTTACAAAGGTAAATAATTAGTGAATACTAATTATCCCTAATGAGGCTTTAATAAATAAATACCAAGGAGTGGTATTTTAAGAAGGTACTAATTAAATGTCCTAATCGGTTTATAGGAAATGGACAAATGTCAATGTCTGGCCGAGCAATCCTATGGACTTTATGGTGACATGGCGAGTTGTGATGAGACCATGTGTCGATTGGATACCGAGCCACGTGTCACGTTAAGAGACAGGTGCATTGTGGCAGCAGTGACCAAGGTGGAAAATGAGATTCAATCTCAATCGTAGATCTTCGAAGATCAAACATAAGTTAAGTATAGTTAGAGCATGAGTACAATTGTTAACTGTCATGCGAATGGGCATCTCCAAAGGAATTAGGGTCATTGGATTCGTAGGTTAGATCCATCAGAGCAGGTGAGGTCAGAAAGAGTTTTTCAGAGTGGTTCGAGTTCCTAAAACAAAGGAACTCCAACGGAGGGACTCCAAGAGGTGATCAAAGTCGTTGATTGCTCAACTTTGAGGATCGTTGGAATTATTATAGGTAACTATTGATTCAGAGGCCTGGTGGGCCAACGGACATGTGCCATGTCAATGCTGCATCAGATGGCTCAAGTAATAGGAAGCCACGTGGAAGTGAACGGTTTGGACCAATGAGGGCCTAAGGAACTTTAGGAAATTGTAACTTTAGATCCAGGACTCAGTTCTGAGCATGGTTATAGTTGTTGGAAAAATCTTGACAAGCAAAGGACGATGGTAACTGCTAGAATATGCTTTGAGATGATTGAAGAAAAAACAAAAATTTAATACCCCATCCCTTAGAAAGGTACTTAGGGGGTCGGGTGTGTAACAGAGTGGTATCAGAGCAGACAACAACACTTGGCTTGCTTGGGCTCACAGAAGAGTTGAATAAATTTTTCTTAGAAAACTTTTAAGGGGAAGGGAACCCTACCCTACTCTATCTATCAGAGCATGATTCAAACACTAGGCCTGGATGGGACGAAGAACATTCATGAGACCACTTTACCAAGGCTAGTATGAGCCCATTGAAAGTGTTTACTTCCACAATGATATTATCTGCATAAGCACCTTGAGGAGAAGGATTACAGATTGAAATTTTGTTGGGAATTTACTCAACAAAAAAATTGAATCATGTTGGATTGCAGCCGAAGAATCATATTGTTACTTTGGGGGAATGTTATCCACTCCTACATGAGTGATATTATGTTGATATGCGCTAATAGAAAGACTTGGATGCGAATGGAAGAAAACCTGTTATAGAGATGCTTGAGTCTAGGTAGGGAATGGACTAAATAGGTTGTGAGGTTGCCTACAAATGTGAGATTATGAAGCCTCTGGTAATTACAATTGTTGCTTAAATAAGATATTATGCCTTGCGAGTATAATTCCCCGTGTCTAGAATCCTTATGGAAATATGTGAGGTCAACTTACTTGACCTGTCATAACTGAAAACCTGCTATTGGGATGATCCCCTTTTTGAAAATTAAAAAGGAATCCTATGGATTGAGAATAACCCTCATGGAAGAAGTGAAGTGACATGAGCAAGTTCAAAATCTCATGGATGTACTAAGGGAGTGTATATCCCTATTAACTTAAGGGCATATCTATGCATGAGAATGCAAGAGGTAAGAAAGTGGAATACGTCTACAATGCAGGAATGGGTATAATTATTGGTGCATGAGGATATGCTGGAATGCATATGGAAAAGATTGATCATGCATATAGAATTAATATGGTCTATTAATGGATGTAAAATATGGTGATGTCATAGATCATATGGTTAGTGATGATCTGATTATAACAACATAAGTAAAATGTTGATGATATTGATTTTATATTACACTATGAGGATAAGGTAGAATGGTTAACTAAATGTTGATACCAAATGTTGTAAAGAAGTGTTGGGGCACTTCTAGTTGACTAATGGGTCAGGTTGACATCTAGAGGTGGATGGTAGCTATATAGGTATGGCCTGGTATGCTCAAGTAGCAGTGAGAGAGAATCTAGAAAAGGATTCCCTTGATAAAAAGGTCTGTTGACCAATAATGGTTTGAGGTATGAAGAGAAGCTAGATTGGTTGTCTTCTTTCCTTGGCACTGTTGAAATTTCCCAGGCTGTATTTATGGGTTGTGGAATGATTTTATAGTAGTTGAGGTAGGATTTTTTTCTTCCTGGTTGTTGTCATGTAGAAAGGGAAACCTAATGATGAATATGTCTGTGAGACTTGCCATGTGAATGACTGCAAGCTCTCAACACAAAGGGCAACATAGTGTTGAGTATTTCTATGAGAGTTGTCATAATGATGGTTGTAAGATATATGGGAGGAAGGATATGGAATTTGAAATTTCCGCATGTGTGAATGATGTGGAAAAAAGTGTAAGCAATGAACTTGCATGCTGAATATTTATCTATGTTTGTATATTCTTGAGTGCATGGATTGCATGCATTATAAGGTTTCATGGTATGAAGACTGATAATAAGACCAAATAGATATCAATGAATGATATAAAATGTGCAAGTGATGCACATGTATGAAGTATGAGTATATGTATACTAAAGGCACGATGTGATTGCATGAATAAGTGAAATGTAAGGAAATTATTGCACTTTTCAGGATATAATAAATACCATGGATGCATGACTGTCTCTATTTTGAAGAGTCATGACTATTTTGTTTTGAATAATAGATTGAGGGGGATGTGTTCCATATCTTCAGGGAAATATAGTATAAATTGATGAAAGAATAAATGATCAGGGATGCTCTATTGTCATGATCAAAGGAAACATGATTATGCTTTTAAAGACTGCATGCAAATGATTTTGAACAACCATGAACAAATTAATTTTTAATAAATACGGAAATGAAACTATAAAGTGTTCCTATGGTGGACACACACCACATGCTAAAGAATGTGATTAAATCACCGTGTGAATGCAAATTAATGGAATACGTGTACACATGTGAATGCACAATCTGAATGCATAATAGAAATGCATGCTGATAGTTTTGTATGAAATATTGGATAAGAATATGAAATGACAAAGTTGAGGCCGACTCGAGGTTTGAGTCATCTCAGATAGTGATGGATATGCAATGAAGAAGTTGCATGCTGAAGAAGTCCCCTATGGAGGAAGTGTGTAAAAATCTGTCAGGAAAACATAGTCACAACCTTAATGACTGTTGAGAATTGGGCAATGGTTGCATGCCTATCTATATAAGAATATTGGATTACATTTTAAAACATAATGCATGAATGTAATATTAACAAATGAAAATTGACCATTCTGATGTCTAAATGGTAATGTGCAGAATGCACAGGTTCATAGATCATTATGAACAAACAACTTACTGCTGTAACATGTTGATTTATCCAAGAAGGTTAAGGTTAACCTAACCAAGAATGGTCAAGGAAAAGAATAGGAATATCCTTGCAGGGAGTAGATTGTAGAAGAAAATGAGAAAATGATGAATACTTTTCTCACTTTAAAACTATGAATTGCTTAACGGAGTTGTAAGCCTTAAAAGAACAGTTGTAGAAACAAGTACCACTGGTGAAAGGAAAATGAACAAACAAATATAAATTTAGTTAAAGTCATGAATGCATAAAGACAATGATGCCTTGAGAATAGTTTAATTAAGCTAAAAAGTCTAGATCATGTAGAAGGAGTTGGAAAGAGAGAAGAGTCCCTTGATTCCTTTTCTTGTTGTTTATTGTGTTTCTTTGGGATGAGAAACTAATATGTTGATGGTTGTAGGATACCCAACAACTGAATTAGTTTCATGGTTTCACTAGTGAGCACTTTGAGGAGTAATGTGATGAAGCACATGTATACATGCTAGGACATATCTGATAATGCTTTCTGATTTAGATGCTACGCACGTGCATTTTGTTTAACCTGAAAAATAATATAATTGTGACTGTGATAATGCATCCATGTGTAGAAAAAGTTTTGAGTTTTTAAGGAAGACAATTTCCAACAATGAACAACCTCAAACAGAGGAGATATACAAGAAGGTTGTTGTTGAAATATTAATGAAGGGACTATAGGAGATTCCCATGAAACACCACTAATGAGGTAAAATCTGAGAGGGTGCAAACAACTAGAACATGTACAAAAGTATTCATGCCTATGTGGCATAAGGTATGAAGGGGTTGGGTAAGGATCCCTTCCAAAACATCTTATGATTCTAATGATACACATATTGTTGGAGTTACTTCACACAAACTTAGGATTTCATTTTCCTAAGGTTTTTCCCCATGTTTATTAGTCATTATTCAATATCTTATATTTTAGGAAGAATATCCCTCTAGGGAGAATATTCTTTTCAGTTTGATCAGTTGAGTGGAGTCTAGATGCTACATTGGGATTATCACCATGCATCATTGAGATCATCACCATCTAATGCACATTTTCCTTGGGATCATCACCAAAATAGTGCATTACCCATGATTCCCTGATCTCCTCCTCACTTCTCTTCGTTTTAGTTAGTTAACTGAAGACTGATAGACTAGTTAAATAAGCTAGGTGGCAGTTCACTCCTGCAAATGCCTGAGAGACTAGACTAGGTGGAATTTTACTCCCGTAATTGTTGGCATGTGTCCAGATCACTCTAGACCACCATAATGGTTCATTGGCTTCTCCTCCAGTGCACATTGGTTGAGTTATACAGAGTATATCATGTGTAAATTATCATTCATTATTTTTGGTTAATGAGAATTCTTCCATTCTTTCTCTCCCGCTTCTCTTTTATTTTATTTTCTCTGCAACTGTGTATGTCAATTCCCAGCTAGATCTATTCTGTGTAGGTTCAACACATTTGCATGGTATTAGAGCCGACAGACTGCTAGGGAAAAGACACACCAAATTATTTTTGCAGGTACCGAAGATTGAAGACAGTGGAAAAATGGAATTTTCAAAAGAATTCATTCTTACACCTTACAACTACTTTGCATGGAAGGAGAAGATGATAATGCATCTTCAAAAGTAGAGTATTTTAAAGGTTAACCATGAACACAGATACAGAACCAAGATCATCCATAGAAAAATTAAAGTATCTAAATCAAATGGATGAAGCGTTCAGAACAATTTGTAGTCTCATTTCTCCTGAACTTCTCTTTCACATATCCTCCTATAAAACCCCTAGTGAAGCCTGGAACACCATGGAAGGTATTTTTGGAAAACATGAAAAGATGAGGGGACACATGCTTGAGGTGGAATTGATCACATTGGATCCAAAAAGATTAAAAAATCTCCAATATTGCTTTACCAAATATAAGGATTTGTTGTCGCAACTCAAGGCTTTCGGGGTTCATAAATATAAGGAGGAGAAACAACTGGTTCTCACCATTCTCTCCAAACTTGGTCCATAATACTCAGTGTTCATATCCACATTTCATTCAGTTAGATTCGCCTCTGGATTTACCTGGACGATGCCCTCTCTTGAGGCCTTTATCGAGTCTATGACACAAGAGCAGAACAAGCTCATCAACATGGGAAAAATCAAAGGCCCAAAGGTGCATGCACTTACTGTGCAAGATGGAAGCGACCATCAGTATCAGAAATCTAAAGATAAATACAAAATGAAAGCACATGAAAATATGAAGAAGGAAGCGTGCTCAAAACCCTTCAATGATGCCTCTGGATCCAAAGGTGGAAAGGGAAGAAAAGGGGGGAAATGATCTTACTACCATAAAGGATTCCATCTAGAATCCGCATGTATGTAGAAACAAATAGATCAAATGAACCAAATACTTCAACAAAACAACCTTGGAGATCATGTCCCTGAGGGTACCAAGAAGAAGAAGCCAAAAGACCAAAATCCAAAGAAAGACAATTCTAGTCATGCTTTGATTGCCATCAACTCCTCTCCCAATTCTTGGTTCGTAGATTCAGGAGCATCAGACCACATGACTACCAAAAAAAAGGTTTATTCTTCATTGGATGAATGCAAAGGTCCTCCTATTCTGATGGGGGGCAACTCTCCAATCGAGGTCACCGACAAAGGAAGAATTGAACTCACAAACGAAAGCTTCGAGAATGTTCTACACGTTCCCAAACTTTTCATCAATCTTCTCTCCGTGTATCTCATGTAAAACTCCATCATTGGAAAGAGAGTCATATTCACACCTGATGCAGCGGATATCTATGAAATTCAAACCAATTCCAGGGTTTCTACCGGTGAGGTAAATCATCAATATAGACTTTACACATTTTTTGAATTTACTGAACCAGATTTTGCATTACTGCTTACCCATGCTGATGAAAGTAGTAGGATATGGCACGAAAGCTTCAGGCATTTAAATTTCATATATATGCAACAACTTAGCAAGTAGGGAATGGTTTATGGTCTACTCAACATCCACTTCTCTAAAGGAATCTGTGAGGGATGTGTTCTTGGAAAACACCCTCAAGAGAAATTCGGAAAATGAAAGACTTAAAGAGCTTCCTCTCCTTTAAATCTGATCCATAGTGACCTCAAGGGCCCTTTTCCGCATCCATCAATCAGAAAATAAAGGTACATTCTTATTTTTGTTGATGATTTATCACGCTTCACATGGATTTTCTTTCTTAAGCAAAATTTAGAGGTCTTTCAACACCTCAAAGATTTCAAATCCCTTGTTGAGACACAGTTAGGAAAGAAAATCAAAATCCTCCGAACTGATAACGGGGGAGAGTATGCCAACCATGAGATACAAAATCTCTTTCATGAGGCAAGGATTTAGTTACAACACACGGTTCCCTATACTCCACAAAAAAACGAAGTTGCTAAGCAGAAAAGTAGATCTCTAAAAGAGATGGCATCTTGCATGCTACATGCAAAGTCACTTCCACATAGATTAAGGGATGAAGAACTTAATTGTGCAACCTACATCCAAAACATATCTCCCCATAGATCTGTCAAGGATAAGACCCCCTACGAGGCTTGGAGCGACCTCAAACTAGAAGTGACCCACTTTCATATTTTCAGTTCACATGCATGGGCCCATATTCCCTCTAAAAGGAGGAAGGGACTTGATCCACAAAGAACAAAGTGTATATTTGTTGGATACCCCGATGGTGTGAAGGGATACAAACTTAAATATCTTTCCTCAAACTGGATCATCATTGAGTGAAGTGTCCAATTCGAGGAAAGTGTCTCGCATGTACCTCAACAGTCGCATGCAGACACCTTTGTTCTTCCACCTGTCAGAGATGATTTTCATGGACATGCTGACTCTTATTCAGATGGGAGTTCTAATTCATAGGATTAAGGTGATCGAGATACAAACTCAGTACAGTCAGATGCAAATTCAGTGCATGCATATGTATATGTAGAGCCAGAGCCGAGGCCCAAGTTGGCTCAGACTACTCTTCAGGATTCAGGGGATCTTGTTGGGGATCCAGATGATACTAGGAGGAATCGATCTGATTTTGAGGATCCTCCTTTTGCACTCACTTCCACTGAACCTTTGCCACCCATGCATATTTTCTTGGTTTGGTCTTCAGATCCACAGTCTTATGGAAAGGATGCTGGAAATCCCTTTTGGGAATCTACCATGCAGGAGGAGTACAACTCCCTCTCGAGAAGCAGACTTGGGATCTGGTTTCCCTTCTTTCAGGAAGGAAAATTGTCAGGTGCATATGGGTCTACAGGAATAAGAGTGTAGCAGATGGATAGATTAACAGATACAAAGCCATACTAATTGCCAAAGGCTTTTAGCAGGCACATGGCATTGACTATGATGAGACCTTCACTCCAGTAGCGAATATGGATTCCATACGTTTGACACTTTCCATTGCGACATCCAAGGAATGGGAAGTCCATTAGATGGATGCAAATAATGCATTTCTTCATGGAAATCTCTTTGAGGAGATCTATATGGAGTAACCCCATGGATTTATGTAGGATTCATCTTTGGTTTGTCGACTGAAGAAATATATTTATGGCCTCAAGAAGGATCCGAGGGAATGGTATGGCAAGATGGACTCTGTTGGCCTTTGACCAAGTTTTGAGGAAACATTGGTTAGGTTTGACCACCCTTTTGGACTTCGACAGGCCGGTCGAAGATGGAGCACCCAGGCGGACCTGAGATCATGAGATCTCACTTGATTTGTGGACCTAGAAAGGGGTTCATTAGGGTTTTTGTATTAGGGTTTATGGGATGTTGACCCATGGGTTTACCCATGATTAGGCCCGTTTGTAAGCGATTGTAAAAGTATAAATAAGAAAGAATGTAATGTAGTGAGGAGGGAGGTAACTAGCTAAGTGCAAGAGGCAAGTAGTTCTGAGTTTCTTTATGCAACATAACGTGTATGTAAGGCTATGTGATTGATAGAGGAGTTGGATTTGTGCCTTGACCTAATTTTGGGAAGGTGGATCTGGCGCTCAGTGCGCATATCACCAGTCCGGTGTGAAGCTTGTCTCTGTGTCTTAGTGCACAAGAGAAGATGAATGTAAGAGATTGAAGACTAATAAATAAGAAGAAGTCGCTGGTGGACATAACCCCACACTGGGGTGAACCACATATATCATGTGTTGATGGTTTTCTTTGTGCTATGATATTTATGCTTTGGATCTGCTTAGTGCATATATTTGTATGTATGATAGATAGATCTATGAACGCTTAGTGCTTTATTTATGTTGAATGTGCTAGATCTACTTATGATGCTAAGTGTGATGTGTATTTTGTCGTTGTTACTGTGTCGATCTATCTTTAGGGTTTTTTCTGAGATGTGAATGAAGTTGATAAACTAATGCATGTTGTTATTAAGAAATCTGCGAAGTGTTGTAATCACAGATCTATGTCCCATCTTGGTTACAGACACCTGAGACCTGTAAGCCCCCCTGCCTCTACCTCGGGTGAGACTTCACCTGCTTCGTAGGTGTTGCCGAAGGGGCTGGTAGTTAGGGTTTTGTTGGTGCATTGTTGAAGCGTCGAACCCTGGTGTTGTTGGGAAATAATACCCTATAGACTAACAAGCTAGGGCTGAACTTGTATGCAGATCATGACCTTAAAGAAATCACTTTTAACCTATCACCCCAAAACTCAAACCCCTTTTTTCACACACAAGCATGGAAAAGACCTACTAACCTTTTTTACTGATGTTTGGTGTAGATCCTCCGTTGCGCTTTGTTCGCTTGCTTGTGCTGCTCATTCCAAAGACAATCCTGCAATCAAGACAAAACACTACGCATGCATGCTATTTTTCTACTTGAGGGTTAGAGATTAAGCATAAATCAAATAAAATATAAATAACTTGTGCATTGGGACGGGAAAAGTATTCTTTTATTAATCTCAAGATGAATCAACTTACAATAATGATAGAGACCGGCCACCGTTCCTCGATCCTGATCCTGGGATCCTCCTCTTCTTTGTCCTCCAACTGCTTTGCTTGAATTCTCCTTAAGCTTGAGGAAAGGCTAAAGGGTTGGGACAAATGGATTTGGAAATTGGGCAGAGTTTCTTTGCTATCTTTTTCCTCCTCCAAATAGTACCCCTACCCCTTCTTTTATAGGCTAGAAGGAGCTAGGGTTTTGGACGAACTCTCGGCCATGCATGGCCAGGAGTTTCAGTTAACTGACCCATAGCTTTTTGTCCC
>ML812275.1:201493-246589 GCA_009831015.1 Picea engelmannii
TTTCTTTGCTATCTTTTTCCTCCTCCAAATAGTACCCCTACCCCTTCTTTTATAGGCTAGAAGGAGCTAGGGTTTTGGACGAACTCTCGGCCATGCATGGCCAGGAGTTTCAGTTAACTGACCCATAGCTTTTTGTCCCGTCGACAACTTTCCATTTTTTGTGATTCTGAAGGCAAACGCAGGCTGTAGTGGGCCTGCTAGCATTCACACGCGGGCTATAGTGGGCCTGCTAGCGTTTTCTTTTGGATAAACACGGGCTGTAGTGGGCCTGCTAGCATTTACTTTTTAAAAATGGAGTTTTTAGAAGAGTTGTTCAGTATTTTTTTTGGAAAAGAAGGGATATGAGTTGGCTTGATGCCAAGTAAGCATGTGTGGTGCAATTTAGGGTTATAACAGATGCCCCCTAATGTGTGAGGTCAGAAGAGCATCTGATGGCCGAAATACATTACCAATCTGTACTGATATGCTGAATGAGTGAGCCCAAGAATTAGGAACCAGGAGGTGTTGTCTGCAAAACAACAAATGTCTCACTGAGGCGGGCATACCCATGCTCGGGATAAACTAGAACCATGGCTACCAATCAAATACATTGTAGATCCATGTCAAATAACTATAAAGAGTAGTCGTGAATAATACACAGCGGAGCTACATCTCGAAATCAGAAAGATATACATATAAAGTATCGATCTCCCAGAATCTGATGCGGCCTGATGGATGTACTTCAGAGCTCGAGCAACAACTTCAAAATCTTCTAAAACTCGGGTAGGAGTGTAATATGAGTGTACGACTGCACTACCCAGAGGTCTTCGACAACTCGTCGGTTATGGACTTGATAATCTTGATGATCGGACTGAAGGCTTTAGTGATTTTGAACAAAGACTTGATTGGACGTTTAGGATGGCCAGGTATGTGGACAAGAGACATATTGCAGAGGGGCCGACTCAGGCTCAGTGACAAACTTCCCTTGGATAATAGCACGACAAGTGATAAGACTCAGGCAGCATATCTGTTAATGATAAGTCTACGAAGCAGGAGGCAACGCAAACTCTCCATATGTTTGGAAGAGTAACCAAACGATGGAGGACACAACTCTATATAGCGAGCAAAGCTTCCTAAGGTCGTACTACATCCCAAAGTCTGATGAATCAAACAGACAGATGTTCTTTATCCAAGGGCAACTCATTATGCTGCCAATAAAGAAAATATTTTTCCCATCCTCTTTTTGGGGTATATTTGATTTTTTTGTTCTTTTTGATAGTTTTTGAAAAATAATAAAGGAATATTACGTTACAATGGAGGAACAAGTACTGCAAACATACAAGCTCAAGGCATAAGGACAAGACTGATGTTCTGGGGAAATGATACTCGGGAAAAATCCTCTAGTGGCCAAAGGTGTTAAGACGCAGAAGTAAACTGTTACACGGCTGATGGGTAAGGTATGCAAATACGGTTGATAGAACACACAATGGTAACGTCCTTCGATGTAAGTTTAACGAGTCCAAAGAAGGTAAGATCGGTGGTTTTTCATATTTAGAGAGTCTGAAAAAGCATAAAAGAAAACTCCATTGGGGTACCTTTTTCGACAATAGTCTAGTCGGTTTGAAAAAGGGATAAACTATCATCGACTAGACGTCAATTCAAAACCATTTTAACGAGTGTGAAAAGGACAAGATCACTCGGCTATTTTTTCATTTTTAAGGAGTCTGAAAAAATATTAACTATGGACTCCGTCAGGAATGTTCTTCTGGACCATTTTAACGAGTCTGAAGAAACAAGGTCACTCGGCAATCTTTTCATCTTTAAGGAGTCTGAAAAGGGCTTAAAGAAGACTCCATAATGGTTACTTTTCTCAGTTAATCCGGACAAGATCGAAAAGCATAAATACAGTCTCGCCGGATGTTTCTTTTGGGTCTCAAAGCGAGCTTGAAAAACAACAAAGGTAGCCCATGATCGACACTTTGTGGGTCGATGTCAGGTATCGCTTCGTAAGACCAGGAAAAAACGTCGCGGAATTCTTTGAAAAGATCCTTGTAAATATGAATCTCTTCGGGGGAGCAATCCACTCCGACAAAGACATTCTCCACGACGCCAGGGTTTTGGGAGATGTTAATAGGTATAGTTTCAGTGATAGTCGCCATATTTCCCTCAGCATAAATTTCTTATGTAGCTAAGAGGTTAATAGGACACGGCTGATCTCCCATCATGGTGATAGTGAACTCTCCTGCCTCGATTCGGTGTAACTCTGGGAGGAAATAAGATTTGTGATGAAGATCGTCCCAAGGTTTGTCTGGACTAGTCATTGCTTCGATTACTGCTTCGTCGGAAGGCAAGACTAAGTCTAACGAATCGGTAGTAGCAAGAGAATCCTGAGCCCAAATAGGCTCTGGAAGTGGATCCAACTCTTGTGCGGGAGTCAGATCGGGGTTAGCTGAAGCTTGTTGGACTAAAGAGTACGCTACTTCAACAGCCGACAAGGGCATGGACATGCCGGAGTGCCCTGTCTCATCCATCGTGGCTGATGAGGAAGGAAGAATCCATGGATCCTCAAAGTAAGTCATGCGGAACGACGAAACATGAAAAATCTCAGCCTTGTGGTGACTCGATATAAACTTGACATCATTATGAGGAGGTGGGTAATCAAAGGTACCCATCAAAGATGGGCACAAACCAACTCCTACATTAACGACACCGGGCTGAGGATTATCAATCATGGGGACTGTGGATGCCCCCAAGGCTGGGTCAGGTCTAGAGAAGGACAATTGATCAATGGTCACTATCCGACCCTCGTGTGGAAACAACAAGACTCGAAAAAATGTAGCAACCACAACTTGCATAGCATAAGTCCAACTCCGCCCTAACAAGAGGTTATAGTCGAGGGGAGCATTGACTACCTCTACTTCAACGCACATGGTCTTCCCTCCTAGCTGCACAGGGAAAGAAGGAATGATGCCATGTGGTCGGAAAGAACGACCGTCGAACGCAGTGAGGAGAGTAGGTGATGGAGACAACTCGGGCTGACCAATGGCTTTCCAGCATGCTAATGACATAACGCAAGTCGAAGCGCCCTCGTCGACCACCGTGCGGAAGATATTCCGCGTAAAAGTTTTCGTGGGATGAGCCACTACTATCTGAAACGCGACGTGGTAAGGCAGACGAGGTTTTAAGTCAGTTGTATCTAGCATGATGGTACCCGGGTTACAAGTCTCAGTAGAGCCTAACGCAATCAACGAGGCTTTCCTCTAAGCAGGGAAACTTTGGAGGACCTCCAAAGCGGACATAGCACAAGGGGTTTGGGATAAATCTTCCACCACAGAGTAATTCTGGGCGGCCCTTGCGTTTGGATTGTGAGAATCTTTCTTAAATGCACCCTTTGGAATGCGTGTCATCATTTCTCCCAACGTCTTCTCTATCTGTAGAGGAAGAGATGGGATCTCATCTTCTTTACCCTTCTCAAAGGCGCTTGGTTTACTATAGTCATGCGCTCTAGTCATTATTAACGCATCACCCCTAACCATATATACGTTCGTGGAAGAGGAATTATTTGGAGGAGGGCAGGTTTCCTGGCTGCCCCCTTTGGGACTTGTGGAGGCTTGAGTTAAATTTTGCCCATGCTGAAAGGGATTAGTCAACACGGCTTGCTGTTGCTGTGTGACAAACTTTTGGGCCTCCGCAAGTCGAGGACATAAATGAGTCGGGTGGTCTTCCGCACACAAGTTGCACGGATACCTTGCCTTCCGTTTTTCTGTAGTGCCCTCGCCAGCATTATCAGTGGGTTTTTTATCCCCCTTACCCTTCTTACGTTGTTTTTTCTTCCCTTCAGGCTGTTGGGTGGCCTTGGGGTTAGTCGTCTGCACGGAGTGTACTTCTGACGTTTGGGTAGGAGGAGCAGCCAAAGCAGTAGTCTGACTGGCCGCTGAGTGTTGTATAGATAATTGTTGCAATTGTTTTGTCAATTGCTCAGCGGGCTTGGTTTGGGCTGAACCAACAATACCATTGGCATGTGATCCAACTCTCTGTCTAGTTTTATCTAGTATTGATCATGGTGCATCCGGCAGGATGTTGTACAATAAACCAGACTGAGAATAGATAAGCTCAAACTGTTGAGCCCTCATGATGGCATCTTCTTCGGAGAAAACCCCAGAAGTTGCGACGTCTTTGGATAATTGCAGTACTAAAGACTTAAGGAACCACTCTAGT
Source organism: Picea engelmannii (assembly GCA_009831015.1). Classification (NCBI taxonomy): domain Eukaryota; kingdom Viridiplantae; phylum Streptophyta; class Pinopsida; order Pinales; family Pinaceae; genus Picea; species Picea engelmannii. The sequence continues at coordinate 205,691 of ML812275.1, forward strand.
AGGAATGTTGGTGGAACTGGTACTTTGATTAGACTCTTTCGGCATCTCCATTCTCAGATATGATCAGAGATATGGTCCGCTGTCGTCTGTTCGAAATTGGCAAGCAGTTCTGTGCCCGTGTCGTATCTCACAGGTAATTGGAAATGGTTAAGGAAGGCCATAGCCAGTTTGCCAAAAGAAGAATATTGTGAGCGATCAAGTTCGATGTACCATTTCGCGGCACTCCCGATAAGAGTGCGTTGAAACAATCGCAACTAGACACCAAAGATGGAAAGTAGTCACGTGATCACCTGGATCTTCGTTAGGCTTGGCCTCGAACTTTGGAATGTCCGAAGGCAACTTCGTTGGCATAGAAGGCCAACGTGGATCATGAAAAATAGGATCATTTAACAACCGTGTCAAATCTGGCAAGTGTAACGTCGCCAGGAATGGTAGTTTGGGTTGCTGCTGATAGCCTGGAAAAAAGGGTCCTGGAGTTTGACTGGCACCAGGTTGCCAGGAAAAGTTTGGCTGCTGGCCCGGATTCTGGTAGAAACCATGGCTCTGACCAGCGTAAGGATTTTGCATCTGTGGAGACATCATTGGCTGATTCCCCATGAATGACATAGGATGTTGGGCATTCATCATGTTTGACGGACTTTGGGAAGGATTACTTCATGCCGGTCCTGCTGGGATAGGCATAGAAGTATGTCCGGGGTTCCATTGACTATGGAAACAATTACCCCAGAACGACATTCCAGATGAGGGAACGGATCCTTGTCCTGAGTTCCAAGGTCCTGGTATATGTGCCCCCGGCGCAGGAATAGTACCCTGCGCCGGAGTAGACTGTCCAAATATGGGAGTGCCCCCAAATGGGAAAGCAGTGGATGCGAAAGTATTGTTACCAAACATCTCGTTCCAAACAAACGGTGACGAACCTACCGACAGTGTTTGCGCAGGTGTTCCTTGACTCCTGGCTCCAAAGAAACTTGTGTGTGCAGGCTGCCCAGCGGACTGCTGATGCAGACCACTGAGCGAAGGGGATGAAGGAGAGATATGGCCTCCAGCGTAAGGAAAAGCATTAAAAGGGACAGGAATTCCCCCAGGTTGACCTTGCAGAGGAGCGTTAGAGCTCCCTGCTCCCAGACCCAAAGTCTGTAAAGTGGAGTGAGTGAGTGCAGGACTTGTACCTGAACTAGGCATACCGTATGAAAACAAAGAGCCTGTCGCACTAGGTGTGAAGGGATTTGTGGCCGCCACGATAGATGGGGTCGGTCCACTGTGTGTCGTAGTTGCGGCCGAGACCGTAGTGGCTCGGGCCGACGACGGCAAGTTAGGAGATGCTTCTCCTGTGGTAGCAACGGTGGTGGGAATAGAAGAAATCTCAGAAGAAGTAACAGAATTTGGTTCCATAACTGTGTGAGGCACTGACAGGCGTTCGTAAAATTGACTTGACACAATGATCGATGGCCAAGTATCAGTGGTTGGGGTTTCAACCGAACCAAGATTGGCGGTTGATCCCTCCGGGAGTTGTTCGGGCTCAATGGTTGGTAACCCGGTTGCTTCGAAAGACCCTTGTTGGTCTAGCTTCCGCCTCAATGGTGGGGGGGTGGCTCCAGTATAACCGGCGGCAGGCCCAGAAGCCTTCGTGACCGACGAAGCTCTGAATCCTCCACTGTGTGATAAGATCCATGACACGCTAAGGTATTCTACATGTTCAAACAGTAACACACACTAAAAATAAGCCCCTATGAGATAAGACAAACAATCACTAACTATTTTGAAGAACAGTTACAACAACCAACACTAGAGCAACTTATTGGTGCAAGTGCAACTCGAATACAGAAGCACCCTCTGGGTATACTCTGCAAAGCGTGGCCCGATGTTTGTCCTAGGTACCGCGGTATACCCCCGCAGTCACCTGTGTATGTCCCTAGAAAAGATTGGCAACTAGTTTGCCAGCACACGAACAGTCACCAGGCGGGTACAGTCAATAGTCAGGTAGACCACAATGAGCAGGGTATCAAGCCCGAAACTTGTCAAGGGTATCGAGAGAAAATGGTCCGGAAGACAACTGAGGACCTCGAACGGATTCGATACCCACGAAGCTCCGTGGAAAATGCAAACGACGGAATCCCTCAACAAATCCTCGATATGTGTTCTCCACTACGTTCGGTCCGGCTTTGGAGGGATTATCTCCGCTACCTTTCCTTACACGACCTTGTGTTTATCCCCTGTGTTGGAGGGGGGTCCCGGATAACTTCCACGTAACTGGACTTCTACACTCCCTATCACAGACTCCAATGTTTGGTTTGAGTGACCTTGGAGAGTTTACTCTCCAACCTATTCCAAGGCCCTAGTCCTGAGCTAGTATATGAACCTTACAAACAAAAAGTCTAATAGATTTTAATTAGCGTTGCTTTTAATGGGATTTTTTACGTCACAAGGTATGAAGGTGAAACTGATGGTGTGTAAAGACTCAAAGCAAAATGAATAATAAATGCTTGGAAACAAAAACTTTTACAAAAATATCAAAAATCCGCAACTTTTCAACAAGAAAGACTTCTTTTTCTTTTCAATTTTTCTAAGATTTCATGCAGCAAACATAAAGGAATTTCGCTCAATTTGCGAGCTACTTATTCTCTAAATGTACTTGCCAAAACTTATGAACAAAAAGACTTCTTCCTAACTATTAATGCAGCAACACAATCTTCAAACATAGAAGCAAATGAAAAAGAGATATTTTATTTATTTATTTAAGTGCTAAATGAAGAAACAAAGGGAAAATGCCGACAAGCACAAAACCAAGAAAACAAACTAAAATTCTGGCTTAAAGCTCAGATCACAAAGAACCAGAGCAAAGATGCACAGTGGCAATCAAGAAAGCACCGACTCTTACGCTTGTCTAAAAACCATAAAACAAAATCTTTCTTTTTTATCTTTTCTATCAACAATCAACTAAGAAACAACAGGCTAAGGGTAAGAGGCCCTAACCTACTGACTGTGCTACCCTAAACTCACACACCTGAGAGCACTACTTCTCACCAAAAGAGGGGATGACTACCCCACTTTGATTGAAAAGCAGCCTATCAAGCACCCTCCTGTCACTGAAACAACATGCAGGCAAACGCGTGATGCGCTAAAACAGGGCGCGGGTACCCATGGGCTGAACTTGTACAGGCCGCGGGTATGTACAAAATCTAAGACAAAACCAAACACAGGCAGCCCAGACCTAGAAGAGGCCTCTGGTATTGACAACCAGGGTCTCTTGAAGGCTTGGATGCTTCTTCTTTAACAGAAAAGAAAAATAATTGCAAAAAATAACAAACGCAATAAAGCAGATTGAGACAAGACTGTGAACCAGCAAGACCCAGACAGGATCCAGAAAGCCCCCTGAGAATGTAAAATTCTGACAGGGAAGAGGAGACTGCCTCTTAAGCTCTCTGAGTCCTACACGCTACTGAAACCTCTACAACAAGAGTTCAAACGCGGGTTGTAGAAGGTTAGGGTGCGGGTTACACGCGTGCAGGCCTTCAGCAGGTCGCGTGTACCTCTGTGTGTCCCGATAATTAATGTCAAGCAACAGTCAAGAAAAAACTGGTATTAAGAACCAGGTTCCCTGCTAGCTCTGACCTAATAGAAAAAAAACAAACAAAGAAACATAAAATATGATCCTTTAAACTACCCAAAAACCTCCACTAAATTCGGAAACCCTAAGAGTATCTCTCCCCAGTGGAGTCGCCAATTCTGTTGTTGGGAAATACTACCCTATGGACTAACAAGCTAGGGATGAACTTGTATGCAGATCATGACCTTAAAGAAATCACTTTTAACCTATCACCCCAAAACTCAAACCCCTTTTTTCACACACAAGCATGGAAAAGACCTACTAACCTTTTTTACTGATGTTTGGTGTAGATCCTCCGTTGCGATTTGTCCGCTTGCTTGCACTGCTCCTTCCAAAGACAATCCTGCAATCAAGACAAAACACTACGCATGCATGCTATTTTTCTACTTGAGGGTTAGAGATTAAGCATAAATCAAATAAAATATAAATAACTCGTGCATTGGGACGGGAAAAGTATTCTTTTATTAATTTCAAGATGAATCAACTTACAATAATGATAGAGATCGGCCACAGTTCCTCGATCCTGATCTTGGGCTCCTCCTCTTCTTTGTCCTCCAACTGCTTTGCTTGAATTCTCCTTAAGCTTGAGGAAAGGATAAAGGGTTGGGACAAATGGATTCGGCAATTGGGCAGAGTTTCTTTGCTATCTTTTTCCTCCTCCAAATAGTACCCCTACCCCTTCTTTTATAGGCTAGAAGGAGCTAGGGTTTTGGATGAACTCTCGGCCATGCATGGCTGGGAGTTTTAGTTAACTAACCCATAGCTTTTTGTCCCGTCGGCAAATTTCCGTTTTTTGTGATTCTGAAGGCAAACGCAGGTTGTAGTGGGCCTGCTAGCGTTCACACGTGGGCTGTAGTGGGCCTGCTAGCGTTTTTCTTTTGGATAAAGGCGGGCTGTAGTGGGCCTGCTAGCGTTTACTTTTTAAAAATGGAGTTTTTAGAAGAGTTGTTCAGTAGTTTTTTGGCAAAGAAGGGATATGAGTTGGCCTGATGCCAGGTAAGCATGTGTGGTGCAATTTAGGGTTATAACACCTGGGTCTGCCCCTGTGCCAACAAATGGTTCCGTTGTTGGGACTTGAAACTGTGATTGTTGGGAACTGAAAGAAAAGAGAAGCTCTATGCGTAGATTTGTTGCTATAGTGCGCAGTACTCTCCTTGAATTGTGAAGCTCTGTGCTAAGAAATAAATCCGATCTAAAGAAAAGAGGTAAGATCTTAAAAGAGGTAAATCTTTGTGATTTGATAAGAGTAAGATAAGTGAAAATTTTTATTTCGAAAGCATGAATATAGGTATGTTTGATAGATTATGCCCTAGTCTGAAGGATAGGCCGTAGTTAGAAGAAAGGGTTGATCTGAATAAATTTAATAGTACTCAAGAAGGATATGTTATTCCTATGCATAGAAAGATTTTTTGGACTAATAAGTGGATGCAGGAACCTAGAAAGAATTTTTGCAGATTGCAGGTCCAACACTGTGATCCTAGTGCATAGTACATAAGAAGTTGGGGAACATACAAGAGAAAGAGAGGATTGACACTATGTTATAACTACAGAAGACCGAGACATCTTGCTAAGGAATGCCCTGGTACAGGTCCTAATTTCCTTTGTTGTAAAATTGTTGGTCATGAAGTTGAGGATTGCCCAAGGATGATTGCTAAAGTTGAACAAATGAACATGAGTCAAGAGAATAAGAGCATGTTAGAGAATCATAAAGAGAAATGATTAGAGGAATTTCAGACTACATTAGTACAGTTAAAAGACACAATGAATGATCACAAAGATGTCAGTTTACCAGAGATCATGAAAGAAAAATAACACATACGTACAAGAATATGAGACTTAGACATAGACTATGTCTTGGACAAGGAAACACAAGTGAATATTATGACAGAAAGCACTTGGGAAATTTTGGGAAAGGCTACTATAGTATCTTCATTGGGAAGAATATGTTTATTCAAATGATAGATGATAACCTTATGTGGAAGAATTACTAATGTACCTGTTATTATTCATGGAACATCGAATGAAGAGGAATTTGATGTCATTAAGTTTGTTGAGAATAATGCCCCTTTCCCTCTTTTGTTAGGAAAGACTTGGATTGAAAAAAATCAGATCAGAAGGAAAGCAGAAGAAGAAGCTACATAAAAGAAAAAGCAAGAACTAAGGGATTTCATAGCTAGAAAAATAGATCGACTCATAGAAGAATGAGAAGTTAAGTCGAAGTTGCAGAAGGTAAGAGAATTCGCTGACAAAGTTGAAAGAACACAAGAAGGTTCGAAGGATCTATCTATGAAAGAAAGAAGAATACCCACCCTAGAGTTAATAAGAGAAGGGATATTAACTTCGAACCCTTTGAGAATACATCAGCACTGCGAAGTCACTACGATAGGAGAAACTAAGAATAAGAATGGAAAGAGGAATCCAAAAACAGTTAGAAAGACTCAGATCACAGGAAATAAGGAAAGGAAGCTCAGTAAGAAGAAATCCAAGTTAGAAAAGCCACATGAAGTTATAGAGAAGACTTCGTAGGAGGCAGGCTTGCAGGATTTGAACCTCGCCAGAACAGCAGGACTACGCAGAATGGGACTTCGCCTCGGCGAAGCTATATGATCATTGGAGGCGCCCCAACCGTTAGAATGACACTCCAGAACAACTCAGAAATGAATTTATGGGCGAATAGACCATCGTTGGACGTTGAGACCGTGCCATAATAGATAGATTCGCATTAATAGAAGCATTCCTGTCCGTTAGAAGAATTTGTTATGACGCTCGCTTATTTAACCTGTCGGACGCTACGTCGGGACCAATTTTCACCATCTGTGATTAACATTGATAACAAAGAACTGATTGTTTGTCGAGCTGTGATTTCAGAACCTAGACATCGCCATCGACTTGTTTACCCCGCCTGTCTGTTCGCCTACCCTGACCTATCTGTTTAAAAGTGAGAATGTCGGGCGAACAGACTAAGTTAGAGAAGTCCGTCAAAGAGGTTCTTGAAAAGTTTATGGTTGACAGAGCTATGTTTGAAGGTGTTCAGGCATCGTCGACTAGGGGACTGCAGGCTTCCCCTTCGACTGCACGACGTTCTAGCCGTTCTAACCCTACGACTGAACAATGAAGTAAGCATCGTAATGATATGGATAATGCAAAGCAGATCTCGTCGATCTTACCGGATTATATCCCCCCTTTGGCTGGCGTGGTTAACTGTGACAACATCCCACGAGACTACGAGTACACTTTGATCACTGCTTACATCCTGAAGGGGATACGCGTAATTGGAAGCTAGTTGGGACAGATCCCATCCCTGAAGAAGAGTGACTTTAACCTTGGAGACAGAAATAAATACGCCATGCTCACCCCTCATAGATACTTAATGAAGACCACAGGGAAGAATCCTTGCATTGTCGCCCAATCATGGATAAAGGAACTAACGCAGTCCACTATACTCAACATGATGAAGATTCCTCATTTTGGTCGACATCAGGAGGTTAACGCTTGTGTTAAACTCATCTTATCGTTCTATCATGGTGGATACCTATGGCTCGACATGCGGATTACTGTGGATCCGACATTGATCCAACTGATCACAGGATTGAGCATGCAGGGACCTGACCCTCAACAGTTCTACCCAGGGAAGGTCTCAGACCACTCCCTGGCACAATGCATAAAGGAGGCATACGACAAAGTAGAAAAGGGAAAGATAGGCTACAAGGTAGCCTTTATCTAGGATGGCACAATGCACCTTGCTTGCCAACTCATAGCTGGCAAGCTCGTCAGAAAGAACCACCCCACACAAGTCATCGGGTTCGTGGTGGACCTTGTAGGAAAATGCGTCGAGGGAATGCAAATGAATTGGGTGAGTTACCTCATCAACGAGGTTGAGAAAGATTGCCATGAAGCGCGGGATTAGGGATACGAGTTCCACTTCAACTGGCTACTCGTGCTGATTGCATTTGTCGCTTGGAAAATACCTGAGGTAGCAACGTTTCTAGAAATTGAACCATCGGAGCCATTGGCAGCTAGATTTTCTACATTATGGTATATGAATGACATGTCAAAGCAATGGCAGTCGAACGCAATGTTCCATGCCTACTATCAACAAATGAAGGTTTCCATAGAGTCATTCTCGTGCATGACACTGCGCACCTTGCACCAATACAAACCAATCACTAAGTTCCGTGCAGATCGACATTTCGTATATATCACTTCACGCAGGGATGAGAGAAAGGAATAATTACAGTGCTATTACAAGATGATTGACGAAGACATGGAGTAGATCACCAAGGAATGGTCGAAGGCGTTCCTTGTACCCGTTGCAGATGCAGAGCTATCAGACGCTGACATTATAGGAAGCCCCTTGGTCACCCGGGTCGAGCATGTCGTATAGATCAACGTGAAGAAGAAGAAGAAAAAGGAGGAAGTCCAAGATGTAGAGACTGATGAGGAAGACAATGCTTCTAAAGGAAATGGATCTGGCTCCCTAGGAGGAGGAGGAGACGAAGTAGATGGATAAGGAGGAGGGGATGAAGGAGAAAATAAAGGAGAAGGAAAAGCTACCTCACCGAAACAATAACTCCGCAAAAGAGGAAGGTTTATCCGCAGAAACCTTCGGCAAGAAAGAAGGCCTGCGCTAGCAAGCCCTAGATGGAGGCCACGCTCATAGAAGATGACATTAGCTTGGTCCGAGGAGCGATGGAGGATGCTTCTGAGGACATCCTATAGAGATATGGAGCGAAGCAGGATGAACTATATGGAAGGATAGAAAAGGAATTGAGCGAAGTACATGAAGCTATTTGTTCGGTCCGCGCAGTCCCTACTACACCTTTCTCGTCAGAGACTACAGAGTTGGGGGATGAACAAGCCCAACTTCGAAGACTTGCAAATGCAACAGAGGCTCGACTTTAGAATGTCCAAGAAGAAAAAGATAAGGCTATAGAAGCCTTGAAACAAGAGAAAGAGGAAGTATTAGAGCAACTACGAGTTGCAATACTGTGTAACCACCTACCAAAATGAGAAATATGAGTTTCAGGCGATGCTCAAGGAGAACAAAGAAAAGATACAAAGAGAAACTGACCAACTGCTTGCAGAGAAGATTGTGGTCAAAGAAGTGGTGAGCAAGGCACTTCGTCCTTTGCCGGGCTTGGCATAGGAGGAACAAGAATCAGTTGAAATTCAAGTGGCGAAGCTCCCTGAGGCCATCCAACAAATTCAAGCAAGGATAACAGAGATGGAATTCTAAGAAGTTCTGAGCACTCCATAGGAGGTGAGAGACCAAAGGGAGGAAGCCTCTAAGAACACAGTGGGAAGGATCAGAGTCCTCGCCTTAGAATGAAAACAATTGAGCGAAAAAAGTGCGTAGACTTATGAATGCCTCGCAGAAGATCCAGAGCTGAGGAAACTGGAAGCACAAGTATAGGAGGCAAAACAACAAGCACTATCAGTACAAGAGAAGATGAAGTTACTCACTGCAATCAAGAGAATGAAGAGATCATAGGAACAACGTGCGGTCCAACAACAGATTACTGCCATCTAGGGAAGAGTAATGGAAGTCACACAGAGGCTACATCCGGTGCAAGATGAATCCAACATGGAGATTGAAGAGATCGAAGGACAAGGTTTACAACTGGAACAAGTGGTTGCCACAGTGGAACAACGCCTGGAAGGTCCTGTTACAGAGAAAATGATCCCAGATCTTGTTGAGCATGAAGCTTAGGTGAAGCAACAAGTCGAGGTAGATCGAGTTAAACTCGAGGCCTTCGAAGCAACGTTACCCAGACCTGAGTGAATCGAGACGAGTCACATGTGAGTTTTGGGGGCTTGTTGGCCCTCGACCAAGTTTTGAGGAAATATTGGTCAGGTTTGACCACCCTTTTGGACTTCGACAGGCTGGTCGAAGATGGAGCGCTCAGGAGGAGCTGAGATAGCGGGATCTCACTTGATTTGTGGACCCAACAAGGGGTTCATTAGGGTTTTTGTATTAGGGTTTATGGGATGTCGGCCCATGGATTTACCCATGATTAGGCTTGTTTGTAAGTGATTGTAAAAGTATAAATAAGAAAGAATGTAATGCAGCAAGGAGGGAGGTAATTGGATAAGTGCAAGAGGCAAGCAGTTCTCAGTTTCTTTGTGCAACAAAACATGTATGTAAGGCTCTGTGCTTGATAGAGGAGTTGGCTCTGTGCCTTGACCTAATTTTGGGAAGGTGGATCTAGCGCTCAGTGCGTAGATCACCTGTCTAGTGCGAAGCTTTGCTCTATGGCTTAGTGCACAGGTGCAGATGAATGTAATAGATTGAAGACTAATAAAGAAGAATAATTCATTGGTGGACTTAGCCCCACATTGGGGTGAACCACGTATATCGTTTGTTGATGGTTTTCTTTGTGCTATGATATTTATGTTGCGGATCTTCTTAGTGCATAGATTGTTATGTATGATAGATAGATCTATGAATGCTTAGTGATTTATTTATGTTGAATGTGCTAGATATACTTATGATGCTAAGTGTGATTTGTATTTTTTCGTTGTTACTGTGTCGATCTATCTTTAGGGTTTGTTCTGTGATGTGAATGAAGTTGATAAACTAATGCATGTTGTTCTTAAGAACTCTAGGAAGTGTTGTAATCATAGATCTGTGTCCCAGCTTGGTTACAGACACCTGAGTCCTGTAACCCCCTCCTGCCTCTACTTCGGGTGAGACTTCGCCTGCTTCGCAGGTGTTGCCAAAAGGGCCAGTAGTTAGGGTTTTTTTGTGCGTTGTTGAAGCATTGAACCCTGGGTCTGCCCCTATGCCAACAAACTCCTACATGTTGTCACCGAAATTTGTACGTTGTAAATCAAACATGAATGTTTACATGCTCAGGACGACTGATTCACTTCTACTCCTAGTTCTGTATGTTGATGATTTGTTGATCACTGGTTGCTCGAATTTAGCGATTGCTATAGTCAAGAGGATTCTACATGACATGTTCTTGATGAAGGAAATGGGTCTGCTACATTTCTTCCTTGGACTCTAGATCAGTCAGGATGCATCAGGCATCAAACTTTCTTAGGCCAAGTATGCACTAGATCTTCTTGAGAGATTTCACATGACAGACTGCAAGTCTGCCTCGACTCCTTTCCTATCAGGATTCAGACTTGAGGATGGCAGGGACACTCCACTGATTGACGACACATTTTACAAACATTTAGTGGGAATCTTGTTGTATCTCACACACTCCAGACCAGACCTCTCCTATGCAGTTGGCGTAGTCTCCAGGTTCATGCAGGAGCCACATGAGCTACATTGGAAGGTTGTAAAGCGTATCATTCGATACGTACAAGGAACCGTCACCTTTGGGATTCACTATTAAGTACACTCTACATTGGACCTCATCGGGTGCACTGATTCTGACTGGGCTAGCGATAACATTGATCGTAATTCCACATCTGTTTACTCACTCAGTCTTGGTTCTAAGCATATCTGTTAGTTGAGCAAGAAGAAGGATGCTATTTCTCTATATTCAGTCGAGGTAGAGTACATAGGGGTAGTTAACATAACCATTCAGGCTATGTGGCTACAACATTTTCTCACCAAGTTGGGCATTTAGTTTCATCGACAACTAGAGCACTCTCAAGTTGTGCAGAGATCCAGTTCAAAGGCAGCAGACGAAGAACATCGATATCCACATGCATTACATCCAAGACTTAGTACATGAGGGGATCATTGACCTGCAATTCTGTCCTTTAGCAAAACATACTGCAAACATATTCACCAAGACCTTCACTAAGCAGAAGTTCCATTCTTTGCACAATCGTCTTGGAGTGAAGGACACAATTTTCTAGCAATTGTCAGTTGTTCTTCTTACATACATTGTACCTTAAGGGGGGGTTTTCCCATGAGTTTTTACCTCTTTCCTTGCTTTATTTTAGTGTATCTTTTGTATTTGGGTACCTAACATGGCCTTATTGCCGGGACCCATTCTTTATTTTCACCATAGTGATGTTTAGAGGGGGTGTTGGAGTTACTTCACACACACCTAGGATTTCATTTTCCTAAGTTTTTTTCCTATGTTTATAAGTCATTATTCAGTCTCATATATTTTAGGAAGAATATTCCTCTAGGAAGAATATTCTCTTTAATTTTCACCTCAATTTGATCAGTTGTGAGGAGTCTAGATGCTACATTGAGATTATCACCATGTAACATTGGGATCATCACCAACTAATGCACATTGGACTTGGGATCATCACCAAACTAGTGCATTACCCATGATTCCATGATCTCCTCCTCACTTCACTCTATTTCATTCAGTTAACTGAAGATTGATAGATTAGTTAACTTAGTTAGGTGGCATTTCACTCTTGTAACTGCCCGAGAGACTATACTAGGTGGTAGTTTACTCTCGTAACTGTTAGTGTGTGTCCAGATCACTCTAGACCACCATTATGGCGCATTTGATTCTCCTCCAGTGTGCATTGGTTGAGTTATACAGAGTATATCATGTGTAAATTATCATTCATTCTTTTTGGTTAATGAGAATTCTTCCATTCTTTTTCTCGTGCTTCTCTTTTCTTCTATTTTCTCTGCAACTCTGTATGTCAATTCCCAGCTAAATCTATTTTTTGCAGGTTCAACACATTTACACCTATGATTTTGAGTGGATGTTGTATGCCATTGATACCAAAGAGGGGTATGTAAAATCCCGCTCTTGCGCACACATGATTGGACTTATTCTTTGAGGACACTTGCATGCAAGTGATCCGATTCATTATATGATTGACTGTTTCGCATATGGATTATGATGATGTTGTGGATATGATGATATGTATCTTATTATATTTGTATCGATAGGTTCTATTGACTGGTTTTTCCATAGTATCCAGGACTCTTGACAGATTGAGGATGTCGATGGTATCAATGGACCTCCTTGGAATCTGAATCAAGTCAGGGAGTGGACTGTTTATGGTTTGAATGTTTTTGTTATTGTATATGTGACATATGACTAGTAAATTATGATATTAATTTTGGATTGCTAACATGTTTTGTTGATGGATGCAGGATGAATATAGCTTGCTAATCAAACTCACATTTGGAGTAAAGGGGTCATGCACGACAACCAGATATATTGAGGGAGAAGTGTGGCAACAGTCCTTCCAAAACCTACTAGCACTTTTGTTGTGGCTCGAACTGTAGTTAACGATTACCTAGTTCGAGAGATCCACGATGCCGTGAGGGAATACTATGACAGTATCTCACGATGATTCTAAGGGGTGCGCAATAAGGCAGGGTCCTTATTCCTTAGAGGCCCTTAGTATTCCACAAGGTCACCTGACAGAGTATTGACTGCAGGGGTTTGGCGTCTATCAAAATCAGTCAAAAGGCGAGTGACACCCTTGGAGTACATAGTGCATCTTGAAGGGGATGTCGCATAAATGGAACATGAGTGAAGGCAAGTGGCACCCTTGGAGCATGTAGTGCGTCTTGAAGGGCACATTGCGATTGTTAACACTGGTGAGTCAATAAACCTAGGTACCTAGAAAACAACATCTCGTTTTGATCTGGTTAGCCTTAAGATAATTGTTGCATGAGTAAAGTTTAAAAATCATAAAATTCCCTTAAAAACAATTTTTTCTAAGCCTAGTTGAATTTAAGCCTAGTTGAATTTAAGCCTGGGTCTAAATAAGACATGAGAATGAAAAATTAATTAAGCAATTAATAAATGGGGGATGAAGAAAAGTGGGGGTAAAATTTAAGTTTAAAAATTAATGGAGGATTAAATTTTTAAAAAGATTAATTGTGTTTATGTGCAAAACTTGCTAATTTCAAATTTAGACAATAATGAGAAACTTGATTACGAAAGGAATGTGGAACATAGAAGAGAATTTGGTCTAGAGAACTTTCTAATTTCAAACTCAACTAAGCTTTAATAAAGATATCAATCTTTAAGAGAATGTAAGGGAATAAAGGGATATCAAGGAGCATTTTTAGGAACGCTTTTAGGTGGGTGAGGGAAATAGGAAAATTAAATTAATTAATTAAATAAATTTATGGTGCAACTAAGGGATCGAGTGACAAGTGTAAGGGGGAGAATATTCCTATTAAAAATTTAATAAAAATAAATTAATGTGCATTTGGACAACTAGTCACTAAGAGAACTCTATAAAAGAAATGGCGGAGGAGGAGAACAGATCACATCTGGTAGGCATAATGTTGTGTTGTCGATATTTTTCTTGACTGATTTTTCTTGTGAGAGTTGGGATGCCCAACTTGGTTAGAGAGTGGTAGCTCTACCTTGCGAGGCGAACTGGGAGATAGTTTTCTTTAGTTCGTATGTGTGGCCCCTTTGTGGCTCGGGGGGGGGAAGAAGAGTACCTATAATGTTGGCTGGGGGCTGGGAGGTATTGGTGAGGTCTCAACGATTAACAAGCAAGAGTGAGGAGGTTCAACAGATGCAAAAGAACATAATCAAGTCCATCTACAACGGTCCCGGTATTTTGATATGAATTGTGCTTGTAGTAGAGTAGATTTTGTGTACATGAATGGTTAAAAATAATTCTAAACAGTTCTAGTAGATTTTGAATTAGAAATTGCTAGCTCGTGGAAGAGATTGTGTAATCTAGAAATTGGTTTCTAATTGTTGTTTTTTAAATTTCAAAACCTAGGATGTAAATTTTTAATAGCTGACAATTCAATCGCAACTACTGTATTTATAAATTAATAAATCACTGCCAATAATTACGCATCTCTGAAGTAGAATTTGTCTTGGATGCTGAGAATAATTTGTAGGCTTGGAATTAAAACTCTTGGATCTTGGAAAGTTGAATGTATGGAAAATGTAAAAAGGGGTTCGATAGTATTGTGGTCTGTTACAATCCAAATTGAATCTTCTCGATTACTGTGGAGGAGATTTTTGTTTTATGAATAAATGGGCACTTCGCCGTGACAACTTCCACAACCTGAACATAGAATTTCTTGATGGTGGTAAACAACAAACTTCACTTAAAAGAGGGAGAATTTCTTATAATCGTTTCCATTAAAGTAGAAGCTCCTTCGTCGAAATGGATTGGTTACTGCCCAGTATCTCAACAACTCATGATTTATTTTTGCATCGTACGCTCCTATTTCCTTTCAGATTGTAAAACAAAGATGATTGTAGAGTCTTTGTAAAGTCTTTCTTAGCTCCAAATTCTTAATAGATTGATTGTCGCTGAGAGGAAGTTATTTTCTATTCCAGTCCTGTGTAAATTGAATGCAATTCAAACCTTTAGATTCATAAAACGCTATTACCAGAATGCCTTCAATCGAAATCTGTGTGGTAGCTGCCAGCTAATTACCTTTCCCCGAATAAATAAAATCGTTGGGTCCCCTGCTTCTCTAAATTTTCGCAAGTTCGAGATTGATTTGAGGTAGTCTCTGATTAAGAATCAGCCGAAGAACACTTGGGTGGGTCGCTGACACTGTATCTACAGACTCGGATTGGATTACTTCCTGATTCGCTACTAATCAAACCTGATCCAGGACTTCACCTTCAGTGCAGGTTTCCTTTAGTTTTCATCTCAGAGCTACTCCACATCCTTTCCTTGCAACCACCCCTTTTGACGGTGTTGAAACTGATTGGAAATCCTGCGCTTATCTTGATGGGATGTTTTAGATGGCTATCCACGTGTTTTAATCGATGTGCATTGCAAAATAATTTGTCACCCCTTGTATATCTAATGTTGATGTACGAATAATTAGAAATTTGATATCTCGTGCCCTTGTTAAAATGAATCACTTAACCTTGCGTCGTTAGGAATGTGAAGTTTATGATTAATTAAGCCTTGTATTCTCTTACACCTTGAATTGATGTCGACCACCCTTGAATCTTCATTAGGTGACTTATTAACCTTGCGTCTTGAATTTATGTCGATGCATGACGGATTGAGTGACTAGTTCCTCTTTGCCTTGGATTTAATGTTTTGTTGATGAGTTTTGTATATGTCTTATTCTTGTGCAATGAATATTTTAAGATGATGAATGATGGTTATAGAGTTTGAATATTTTAAGATGATGAATGATAGTTATAGAGTTTGAATGCTCGCGCACCTGGAAGTAAGTTAAGTAAATGTTTGTTTGCACCTAAAAATTAAATAAGTAGATGATTTTGCCTCGACTTATGTCTTTGCTAGATGGAGTGAGTAATTAAGTATTTAGATTTAATTGTGTCAGGGAATCATGTTGATGCGTAATGTTTTTGTATCTAGATTTATTGCGCCAAGGATTATTGTTAATGTATTGAATGGTTGCTGGCTATTACTTCTTGTGCCAATTAATTTATTTTAACGAAGGATTGCGTCATTGTGTGTTCATTATTCACGACGATGATGCGTCGACTTAGATTCGTGCTTGTTGCTAATGCGTTATTGTTTTCTCATTTAGATAATGCACTTTGTCATGTTGTCATTATTATATTGTGATGTTTTTCCTAACACAACATTAAAAGAAAAAAAACATTTACTTATTGTATGCTGCTTTTGTGGTCATAACGATAGGGCCTTTACATATGGTATCAAAGCAGGTTCAACACTACGAACGTGGATAGCCACGCCTTCCATTGAATTAAGCCCTTGATTTTTACTTAGTGCTAATTGAATTATTAACCTGTCCTTGCGGTAATCACAGTTAGAGGACGCTGCAGAGATTCGCGATGTGGTGCCAGGGGAGGAGGCACGACACCTCCAATAGAACCTGTGCCAGAGGGGTCTAACCCCCAAGGAGAAGAATGAGTCTTGAGCATGAGAAGATTTCCACGTAGGATGCATTGGGTCTGTCAGGGTTCTTCCAGGGAAATGTCAGAGGCCTGGACTAACTGTCTGTGCTGAGATAAGGCCATGGTGCTTGTACCCCTAAGGGTCCACAGTGCAGCCCATCTAGTACTGGTAGCTTCCACGAAAATCTAGAGAGGGTTAAGTTCTTGAGTCCTCGAGTGCCATGGACAGCTCAGCCGTCGAGGCATGGTTGGAGAGCCAGGCGATGTGATTTGCGCTTCATGATTTCGACCTCCAACACGAAGGCCCACATGGGCGGTGTTCAACTAAATGGGAACACTCTTCTATGGAGGAAGACACTCCCACCTCAACTAAACATGGTCATCGAAGCCGTGTTAGGGGAATGGTTTAAGGAACGGTTCCAGGAGAAGTAATTGTGAGAGGAATTCGTTGAGCGCCAACTCGATGAGTTCAACACCTTACGACAAGGTGGTCGTATGGTGACGAATTATGAGACTAGATGTATGGAGCTACTTCGGTATGCCCCACATCTGAACACAAAGAAGTTGGGGATCAACAAGTTCGTGATCGTCCTTAACTACAACTTTCATGTGAATATGAGGATTTAAATGCCTCGGACGTTGCACGATGCAGTCCAGTTACAATATGTGGCATAGCTCAGTTGGATACTGGGTATGTTACAATATGTTCCGTAGAGAGAACAGTAAGAGTTCTCTGGCATAGCATGGCCCGACATGGATGGTCGGGGACGTTACAATATGGTATCGAAGCTTCAGTTTTCAACACTGAGCCTGGATGGGCTGAAAAAATTGAGTTGAAGTGAAATGTCACAAAGGATTTATTTCGAAGTGGCTAAATTTCAGTTTGTAGAGCGCCCATGGCAAAAAGTAACAACAACTCGATGAAATTTGGGAAAAGCCCCAATTTCTGTTGTTAAATTCATGAGAAAATGGAGAAATTCAACCAAGTGATGAGATATTCCCGATTTAATATCTGTTCTAGTAAATTCAGATCTAGAATGGGTCGAATTTGAAGTTACAGTAAAGCCATGACAGATGGAACGAGTTTAGTGGTTTAAATTCTCAATTTGTGAATTGATTTTGGGTAAATTCGTTCCAGAAATGTCAACCTACAACGATTTGTTGTTTCATAGGTGGAATTGATGTTTTAGGGGTGAAATTGAATAAATTTCATAGTTGCAAAATGTCTATGGTAAATTGGGAAAAACGTTAAACAAAAGCCCTAATTTCTACAATGAATTCACAAGGTATTGATGCACATATAAATGAATGTGCGCAGATGGGCGCACTAAAAATTCATGTTGGGCATTGAAAAGCTTGTGATAGGTAAAATTAAGCACTATGCAGAAAAATGTTAGTGTGCGGGTGCGCGCGATAAAATTTGGTACCACACGGAATAATATGGTGTGAGGGTGCGTGTGGAAAAATATTGGTGTGTGGGTGCGTGCACTAAATTTAGCATTGCGCGGTATGCACATGCATAAGAAGGTGAGCGTAGTGTACACACACATAATAATGGCACGCGAGGTGTATGCAGTATTGGCAGAGCGCAAAAGAGTTTGATTGGTGTGCGCACAATATGGGTATATGTTGTTGCGCGACAGTTTAGTTAATGGTGTGCGTAGAGTATTGGTGTGCGGTGGGGGAATATTGAACTTTGGCATTGTGCAATGCATAGAGTGAAATGCACACGGAATATCAACGCGTGATACAAAAATTGTGTGCAATGGGTATTGGTGCAAGAACCAAAACTGTGCGCAGTGGATATTGGTGCGCGACACAAAATTAGTGCACAGTTATTGGCACAACAAATAAGTGATACACAATGATTTTAAAGTGCGCGAAGCACGATTTACCATGTGTTGTTGCTGCGCATGGTGAATATGGGTTTACAGGTTGAAATTTGTGCACACAAAGTTGTTTGAAGGGTGAACAACAACAACAAACAGTGATTTTATGTGATGTTTTATATCATTTGAACGTCCTCTTTTTGCAACACGTTTTTGAGGCCCTTAAGAGAGTTTTTAGCAACTCAAAAACCACAAGACAAAATTTGTTTTTGCAGCTCAAATAAAATATCTCGGAGAGAGATTTCTAATGGTGTAAACTGTTCGTCAAACAAAGTTTTTATGAGAAAGTTATAGCTTAAACAATGGAGGGTAAATTATAAGACCCAACTAGCTTCAAAGAGCCATAACTTTCTGCTCCGAAATCAGATTGAGGCACATGAGAAGTCAATGGAAAGATATTGAGCCATAGAATAAAATATCAGAGTTCAATTAAATTTATGGGCATGCTAAAAGTGTTTAATATGGAAAATAAAGAACCTGCAACATATCAGTTACAATATGGTATATTGGCCTAGAACTTCAGTAGGCTGTAACTAGCAGCCCAAAACCCAGAATGAGGTGAAACTTGGAAAAAATGTCCATAATATGTATATGAGGAAACCCAATTGATATCTTATGAAATATCCAATGGAGTAGGTGCAAAAATGCATAATTACAGTGCAAAGTTGCGTCAAGTTGAAAAATGGACAGAAAAATTAATGGACAATTTTTTTAAATAGTCATAACTTTCTTCTCAAGACTTAGAATTGAGCATGGGAGCAAGCATTGGAAAGGTATTGAACAATGAAATATAAATATCCACCCAGAAAATTGATCCAGACATTCAATTTTCCAGGAAATCAGAAGAAAGAGTTATGATATATTATTGAACCAAAATGGTTCATATTTTTTCATGAAATTGTTGAAACAGTTAGCCTAACAAGGTTTTATTGGATACAAATTTTGTAGGGTTAATAAAAATTAGATCAGACCAGGATCATCATTGATTCCAGAGTAATGGAAGAGGAACAAGGGACTTACAATCAGAAGGATGAGATTAGAGGGATGGATGCCCATTTGGGCATTGAAGGAACAAACTCCAATGGACATGGAGAAGGAAGGGATGAAAACATGAATATGGTAGAGACCATTAAAAATTTGCAGAAGGATGTCCAAAGCCAAAAAGATGATAATGAAAGGCTTATCAAATCCAATGAGCAACATGATGACTTCAACATGAAGTTATTGGAGAGCTTGAACAAAATAGAAAAGAAATTGGATAAGGAGAGGGGCTCAAGCAAATCGGGAAGTCACATGCCTTATGATGAGAAAAGAAAATCCAGAAGTGTTAGTAGACATCACCACCACTCCCCGAGGCATTCCAATAAGAGAGCACACAACAAATCAAGTCCATCCCCTACTAGGAAGCACAAGAGGTCTGTGGTGGATGAGCTACGAGGAGAAATGAACAAAATCAAACCTCCTACATTTGATGGTGAGCACAAGAAGGATCAAGATGCATAGACATGGTTGTTGGGCATGAGAAAGTATTTTCAATTGCATAATTATTCTTCTCATGCAGAAGGTAGAATTTCTATCTATCAGCTCAAGGGAAAGACATCCATGTGGTGGGATCAACTCATGCAGGTGCAACACATTAAAGAAAAAAGTGTTACTTGGAGGGAATTCAAGAAGCATTTTGAGAAAAAATAATTGACTAAAAGATACTATGACAAGAAAATGAAAGAGTTCTTTGAACTCAAGATTGGGAGTATGAAAATAGACGAAAATGAGAGAAGGTTTTTAGAACTGCTAAAGTATGTCTCTTTCATCAAGGATGAGACCGTTAAGATTCAAAGGTATTTGAGTGGATTTCCATCCTTCATCAGTGACAAAATACAATATGATGATATCAAGACATTGGAGGAGACCATAAGGCGAGATAAATGCATATATGATCAACATAAATCAAGGCCAACTTTCCAAAAAGCTTGGGAAGACAAAAAAAAATTCAAAGTGGATCAAAGGAAGAAGGGATCTAAGCCACCAATCTTCAGAAAGAATCCATATGGACAACAAAATCCTAGAGAGCCTAGAATGATTGAAACAGGGGGTCAAAGGCCAAGGCAACCACCTATTCAATGTTAGGGTTGTAAAGGAGATCACATGTTCAGGATTGTCCTCACAGAGGTGAAAAAATGAGAAATGTTCACAATGTACAACAAGCTGAAACAATGGAGGACATGGGAAGAAATGTGCCAAGGATATATGCATCCCTGGACAATAAGCAAGCATAGTATCAGTCACATATGATTAAAGTGGAAGGTATGATCAATAACCAAACCATTGCTATTTTAATTGATTCTAGAGCTAGTCATAGTTATATAGATCCTAAGATGGTAGAAAGTTTGCATTTGCCAAGAATAAAGCATGGGAAATCTTGGTTGGTGCAGCTGGTTACAGGAGCCAAAAGAAAATTTAATGAGATGGTTAAGTCATGTCTTATGGACATGGATGGAATTAACACAAAGGAGGATTTGAACATCTTACCTTTAGGTTCCTATGAATGTCTAATTGGGATGAATTGGTTGGACCAGCATCATGCCATCCTAGATTGTCATGACAAAGCATTTACTTTATTGGATGAGGAAGGGACCCTGAGGAAAGTGCAGGGAATTTCCAGGGTAGTAACCATCAGAGAAATTTCAGCATTGTAGCTGAAGAAATGTTACATAAAAGGCTGTCAAATATTTGCAGCTCATATGGAAGAGACACCTAAAGATAAGGTGCTAAATTTGGAAGATTATGCAGTCCTGGAAGATTTTGATGATGTCTTCAAGGAGGTGCCAGGACTACCCCCAAAGAGAGATATTGATTTCTCTATAAATTTAATGTTGGGAGCAGCTCTAGTGTCAAAGACTCCTTACAGAATGAGTACACCAGAGCTGAAGGAGTTGCAAATGCAACTTGAAGAGCTTCTGAAAAAGGGGTATGTACGCCCAAGTGTGTCACCTTGGAGTGCCCCAGTCTTGTTTGTGAAGAAGAAATATGGGACATTAAGATTGTGCATTGATTTCAGACAGTTGAATAAAGTGACTGTTAAGAACAAGTATCCTCTGCCAATGATTGATGATCTTTTTGATCAATTAAAGGATGCAAAGATCTTTTCAAAGATAGATCTCAGGTTAGGATACCATCAGGTAAGGATTAAAGAGGAAGATATCAACAAGACCACCTTCAGGACAAGGTATGGTCATTATGAGTTCATAGTGGTTCCATTTGGGTTGTCAAATGCACCAGTTGTTTTCATGTGCTTAATGAATGGTGTTTTCCGAGAATATTTAGACAAGTTTGTCATTGTCTTTTTGGATGACATTCTTGTATATTCCAAGTCAGAAGAAGAGAATTAACATCATTTGAGGATGGTTTTGCAAGTATTAAGTGAGCATCAGTTGTATGGCAAGTTGAGGAAGTGCTCATTTTATCAGAAGAAAATTCATTATTTGGGGCATATCATTTCAAAATATGGGATAACAGTGGATCCTGAGAAGATAGAAGCCATTAGAGAATGGTTAGTGCCAAATAATGTGACAGAGGTGAGATCATTCATGGGTATTTAAGGATACTATAGGATATTCATTGAAGGATTTTCAAAGATTGCACACCCAATCACTTCCTTGCAAAGAAAGGGTGTGAAGTTTTAGTGGACATTGGATTGTGAAAGTAGTTTCCAACACTTGAAACAATTATTAACAAGTGCTTCAATACTAAGGATTGCAGACCCAAATGAAGATTTCATTGTATGCACAAATGCATGTAAAGAAGGACTTGGTGGATTCCTTACTCAAAATGGGTTTGTTATATGTTATGAGTCAAGGGAGTTGAAGGAGCATGAAAGACACTATTCCACTCATGATTTGGAGTTGGCATCCATAGTACATGCCTTGAGGAAATGGAGACACTACTTCATGGGGAAAAGGTTTGAGCTAAGAAAAGACCATAATGGTCTGAAATATTTATTTGATCAACCAACTCTAAATGCTAGGCAAAGTAGATGGTTAGAATTTCTAAGTGAATATGACTTTGATATAAAGCATATCAAGGGGAAAGAGAACAAAGTGGTTGATGCACTCAGCATAAGAGTGCATGAAATGCATGCTACAACCATTAGCATGTAACAATCATATTTAAAACCCATAATTTTAGAGGCTACCAAATCAGATTTGCAATACAAGGAATTAATGGAAAAATTACGGCAAGGTAATTTACAACAAAAAATTGAAGAATACAAGCTAGATAATGATGAAATTCTCATGTACAAGGGCATAATTTATGTACCAAATTCTAATGAATTGAAAAATATGATATTGGGATAAATGCATAATGTACCTTATGCTGGGCACCCAGGTTATCAGAAAACTATAGTAGCTGTCAAAACCCAATATTATTGGCCATGCATGAAGAAAGAGGTTGCTGATTTTATTGCCAGATGTTTGGAATGTCAAAAGGTAAAGGCTGAGCATAGACACCTAGCTGGTTTTCTACAATCGTTACCCATTCCTGAGTGGAAATGGGAAGTTGTAACCATGGATTTCATCACTAAACTGCCCAGAACAAACAAACAACATGATTCTATCATGGTAGTGGTGGACAAGCTTACTAAAGCTGTCCATTTTATTCCATTTAAGCTCACTCACAAGGCAACGAACATTGCTGATGTTTATATGAGGGAAATTATTAGATTACATGGCATACCCAAGACAATTGTGTCTGATAGAGACCCAAAATTTACCTCAAAATTTTGGAAAGGATTATTTAATGGATTTGGAACAAATTTGAATTTTAGTACAACTTATCATCTAGAATCAGATGGACAAATAGAGAGGGTAAATCAAGTGATTGAAGATATGTTAAGGATGTATGTGATGGATAAACCATCAAAATGGGAAGATTACCTACACTTGGTAAAGTTTGCTTATAGCAATGTGTACGAAGCATCTCTAAATATGAGCCCATTTGAGGCACTTTATGGCAGAAAGTGCAACACACGAGTAAGCTGGGATAAACCAGCAGACAGAGAAGTGGTTGGGCTATATTTTCTTAGGGAGATGGAGGAGCAAATGATAAAAATAAAACAAAATTTAAAGGCTTCCCAAGAAAGGCAGAAAAACTATGCTGAAAAAGGTAGAACTCACAGGGAATTTAAAGTGGGGGATCATGTATTCTTGAAAGTGAAGGCCAACAGAAGTTCCCTGAAGTTGGGAAATTGTTCAAAGTTGGCATCTCGCTATTGTGGGCCATCTGAAATCCTAGAAAGGATTGGTCTAATAGCTTATATGACTGTATTGTCTGCATCTATGTCTGTTCATAATGTATTCCATGTATCATTGCTCAAGAAATATATACCTGATGCTAATCATGTTATTGATTGGAATGTGATCCAGGTGGAACAAGAAGGTGCTTTCCAAGTGCATCTGGTGCGCATCCTGGACTAGAAAATCAAACAACTCTAGAATCGATCCATAGGGCTTGTAAACGTCCAATGGACCTGGTACAGTCTTGAGGACGCTACTTGGGAATATGAGGATGCAATGTGGGTGGAATACCTGCATCTTTTTGAGGATTTTGAAATTTTGTTGTATGTGTGTACATGATGCACTGAAGAAAGTGCATAAAATAAGGGGAGGGGATTGTAATATCCCTAGGCTGAACCCAATTGTAAATATAAATACAAATGTACGTAAGTTGGTGAGATTTTTGATATAATTTTGTATGCACATTTCATGGCATAGTGCGCACATGTACTGCGCAATAAAATGAGGAAGTGTGCACATTCCAGGATACCGCACACAACATATTAAGTGTGCATGATGTTGAGGCCATGGAGCCTTTGTGTATACGACATGTTTTATAGACTAGTGAGTCAGTTATTATAAGCTAGGATGTTTATGCTTTGATTAGGTCGGAGAGCCTAGATGTTAAAGGCCAGTGCACCTATTTTTGTATATGTCTCATGATTAATATAAAATACATCGCTGCATGCAGACCGACCACGATAAAAGAGATGGGGGACTAAACTCCACTAGTTAGGGAAAGGGAGGGCCAAAGGTTAAGGAAAAGGGATAAGCTAGGGAGCTTAAGCCAAAAAGAAATATTATATTAATATTTCTTAAATAATAAAGTATAGATAATTATTTTATCCTAAGTTCTAAAGTTGGGGACAAGTGGGCCAAAGTAGCTCCCAACATGACAAGTGTCAAGTTGGGGACATGCATACATATTGTGGGAACTTAGTTCATTTTCCCATCTTTTCCATCATTCCTTCCATCATTGAGTCATCCAGTCAATCATCCATGAGCATGCACACATCCATTGAGCTATCTTTCATATCTTCATGACTGTACCTGAACCTGTATCCATAGCCATTTTGTGTTGGTGTATCTGGTTAGCTTGGGAACTGGACTGAAGAAGCGGGTTGTCAGGCCCGTGGGATATTGAAGAGGCGGGTTGTCAGGCCCATAAGAAATTCTCTGGGTGAGATAATTGTTGGGAATTGATTTCCTGAAGGTGTTGAATTGTAGCTATAGTGCTCTAGGACTTCCTGTCAGGCCTGTTGTTGAAGCTCGAAAAGGAAGTGGGGCAACATAAGGACTATTGAGCAGATAAGGGGCACACTTCCTGGGTGGGATAGGCATGTGGGGAATGAGGGACTGTAGGTTGTTAGTTTGATATGGCACCTGAGACATAGTCTTTCCTGTTGTCTATGAGCCTTTAGCCTGGCTAGGAATCCCTTTACCTGGGTGGAGTTTGGTCCTAGCTCGGGGGCGACTCACTGTTGAGAGTGATGAACAGTGTGGTCTAAGGTTGGGAGGTTCGTGGAAGGTATACATGCAGTTGGTGACATTATTACCAAGATAAGTGCCAATTGTGTGATAAATTTACATGTTGCATTGTTATTTACATGCTTATTTTTATGGGTATTTCTTGTATATGTTGCATGTATATGTTTACAATTATTTCAGTGTGAATCCATGTATTTACATATGTATTTGGATGTTACGTTATATATATATATATATATATATATATATATGCTTCTGCAAGAGTTTTGTGTGTATATATTTTAATTGCATGCAGTTCGAAAAAATTATGTGGCATAGCTCAGTTGGATACTGGGTATGTTACAGTATGTTCCATAGAGAGAACAGTAAGAGTTCTTTGGCATAGCGTGGCCTGACATGGATGGCAGGGGACACTACAAGGAGTACTGGAACGGAGGTGGGTGATGGACATGTGGAGAGTCACCTTACCAACAAGACTGTTCGGTAGAAAGGGGCCAGAGAGGCCGAGTCAATAGGACACATTACCATGGCGGAGATGGGCAAGGACCATAGGATTCATGACCATAGAAAATAACCACCAGGACGAGAACGATTCCACTGTTTGCGAGGTGTCAGATGCCATCGCCAAACAAACTTTTAGTATTTTTTAGACCCCGGGGCTACGAAGAACTCTAATTATAGTACCACGTTGAAGGTATTTAGGTAAAGGAATTTGACAGGACGAGTTCAGATTCGTCATTATGGCTTTGGGTACCAACCAGATGGTTGGAGGAAGGGGTATGAACTGTCACTTTAACATGGAGATAGTGTAATGAAGTCTGAACTACATCACTATCTTAAGGTCTTATGATGTCATGATCAATATGGATTGGTGGGAATCACATGATGCGATACTCAACGATAAGATGGGGCGGTTGAGTTGGGCCGATGATGAATGACATAGAAGTGTGATTGTAGGAAGAAAATGGGGAGTATCCTAGAGGTTCATTTCTTCTCTACAACTACGGGAGAAAACGCATAAGGATGCAAATTATATGCATACTTAGTGCCGAAATTCAAGGGCATGGAGGAAGGAGTAGAAGACCTTTCGGTAGTGTGAGAGTTTGCAGACGTGATTCCCAGAAGAATTACCAAGTGTGCGGCCCAAATCCAAGATGGAATTTACCATCAACCTAAAACCCGGGACTGAATTGATGGCAAGAAATCATTATAGGATGTTGACCCCTGAGTTACAAGAGTTGAAGGTGCAATTGAAGGAGTTGCTATACCTATGACTTATACGTCCAAGTGTATCGCCTTGGGGTTCTCCTGTTAATTTCATACGAAGGAAGGATGGGTCGTGGAGACTCTGCTTGACTACCATAGAGTATTCCTTGGCAACATTTTGATATATTCTTGGATGACGGAAGATCACGATGAAATTTTATGCTAGATACTACATTGTTGCGAGAGAACAAATTACAGGAAGTGGTCGCAATGCTATCGAGGATTCATTGCTTAGGGAACGATATCTTCGACGAAGGCATCGTTGTGGATCCAACAAAGATAGAGGCTATTATAGAGTGTCCTGCACCAACGAATGTCCTAGAAGTGCGCAGATTCATGGGTTTAGAATAATATTATCGACAGTTCGTCGAGGGTTTTTCGAAGATAGAAAATCCGATTACGAAATTGCATAAGAAGAAAGAGAAGTTTGTGTGGACCGAGAAATGTGTGGAAGAATTTCGAAGGCTCAAGGAGCTGTTGACGACAACACCAATACTAAAAGTCCCTGGTGTGGACGAGGACTCCTTGTATGAACTGACGCATCCAAGGGAGGCTTAGAAGAAGTTTTGAGGCCAGACAGTCAAGTGATCACATACATATCGAGTAAGTTAAGGAAGCGTGAGGAGAACTACGCAACACACGATTTAGAGTTTTTATCCATTGTGTATGCCATGAGAGTGTGGAGACATTACCTGATTGGGAGGAACGTCGAACTAAAAATGGACCATTATGGTTTACAACACCTTTTTACACAAAATGACTTGAATGCGCGGGAAGGGTGTTGGTCAGAACTTCTTATCAAGTACGATTATGAGATTTCCTACTTAAAAGGAACAGTTAACAGAGTGGAAAACACGTTGAGTCAGAGACCATGCATATTTTTAGTGATACCTCTTCAAATGAATCTACGTGAAAAGATTCTAACTACAACGTGATGCTGACTGGTATAAAGAGGGTAAGGAATTTTTCGAGTAAGACACCATGATGGTACCAAATTGAGTGATGTAGTGTGGAAAACGACGAATCCTTGAGATATAATAACCGGATTTACTTATAGTCCAATGATGAATTGAGAATTTTTGATCTTATGCGAAGCTCATAGAGCAATGTAGATGGCTCATCCAGGAGTCCTAAAGATAAGGAACACCCTTAAGCCCTTTTCATCTAGAAGGGATAAAGCTAGGCATCGTCAACTGCATGGCGAGATGTCTAGAAGGTTGGCAGGTGAAGGATGAACGTAGAAATCCGATAGGATTACTACAACCACACATTTTTCTGGAATCAAAATGGAAAGTCATTTCAAGGGACTTTGTTGTTGGGATTGTCGTTAATAGCAAGGAGGCACGACTTGATTGTCGTGACAGTTGACACTCCGACGAAGAGTTCACATTTGGTCCATGTGCGTGCGACACCTTAGGCACTAGGTATAGCTAGAGTTTATATGAACAAGATTTTTAGACAATCAGATGTACGAAAGGAATCGTATCCAATAAGGGATTCAGTGATTGCAAGACGATTTTGGATGAGTTTCCCAAGAGGCCTTGGGAACACCACTGAAATTTAGTACAACATGTCCTTGAGATAGACAGGTTGATTGAAGGAATGAACCAATTTGGGAAGGTTATGTTGCGTATGTGTGTGTTGGACCAACATAAACGTTGGGATTAGTTTTGGCCACTGGCCAAGTTTGTGTGCAACAACAGGCATCAAAGCACCATTAATATGGCGCCATTTGAGTTTCTTTACAGGCGACCGTGTCAGGTGCCTTTGAGTTGGGATCGACTCAAGGATGGGGTCTTGGTAGGACCAGAAGTGATCCAAGAAGTGAAGGAACAATTACAAATGATACAAACGAGGATGGAAGAAGCGTAGGATCGACATAATGGTTTGCCAATGCGCATCGTGTAGACCATAATTATGAAGGGCCTAATGGCTAACCATGCCTCATCCTTTGAGGTGTTGTGCAGTGTTTATCTTGTATCTATGTGCAACTTTAGGTTAGTGATCCTATGCTTGAGATTGATTGATTTCTTGGTGGATGTTGGACGTGGGTGCGCTCACGACGGAGCCAATATGCATTATGGACCATCACATTCGATAGCTATGGCATCGAACAGTCGATCAGGTCAAGATCTAGTGGGAAAATAATAATTTGAACTCGGCTACCTGGGAGGACGCATATGATATGCGTCAACATTTTCTATTTTTGTTGATAGCTAGACATTTAGATATTGTGAGATACTTTATTTCTACACTTATATACTAGGAAATTTTGGGACGAAGTTTAAAACAAGAGGGGGTGTATGTAACATCTCGCTCTTGCGCACACCTGATTGAAATTATTCTTTGAGAACACTTGCGTGCAAGTGATCCGGTTGATTATATGATTGACTATTTCGCTTATGGATTATGATGATGTTGTGGATATGATGATATGTATCTTATTATATTTGTATCGATAGGTGCTATTGAATGGTTCTGGAGTGTGCAGGACTCTCGATTGATTGAGGATGTCGATGGCATCGATGGACCTCCTTAGACTTCAAATCAAGTCAGGGAGTGGACTGTTTATGGTCTGAATGTTTTTCTTATTGTATATGTGACATATGACTGATAAATTATGATGTTGATTTTGGATCGCTAACATGTTTCATTGATGGATGCAGGTTGGCGATAGCTTGCTAATCAGACTCACATTTGGAGTAAAGGGGTCATGCACGAAAACCAAAGATATTGAGGGAGAGGTGTGGCAACAACCCTGCCACAACCTACTAGCACTCCCACCATGGCTCAAACTGTAGGTTAATGATTACCTAGCTCGAGAGATCCATGATGTTGTGAGGGTAGACTATGACAATCGCTCATGATAATTCTAAGGGACACACAATAAGGCATGGTCCTTATTCCTTAGATGCACTTAGTCTCCCACAAAGTCACCTAACAGAGTATTGACTCTTGGGGTTTGACGTCTACCAAAATCAGTCAAAAGGTGAGTGCCACCTTTGGAGCACGTAGTGCGTCTTGAATGACACGTCGCATAAATGGAACATGAGTGAAGACGAGTGGCACCCTTAGATAACATAGTGCGTCTTGAAGGGTACGCCATGGTTGTTAACACTAGTGAGTCAATGAACTTAGGTACCTAGAAAAAACATCTCATTTTGATCTGGTTAGCCTTAAGATAATTGTTGCATGAGTAAAATTTAAAAATCATAAAATTCCCTTAAAAACAATTTTCGCTAAGCCTAGTTGAATTTAAGCCTAGGTCTAAATAGGACATGAGAACGAAAAATTAATTAAGAAATTAATAAAGGGGGGATGAAGAAAAGTGGGGGTAAAATTTAAGTTTAAAAATTAATGGAGGATTAAATGTTTTAAAATATTAATTGTGTTTATGTGCAAAACTTACTAATTTCAAATTTAGACAAAAAGGGGAAATTTGATTACAAAAGGAATGTGGAACATAGAAGGGAATTTAGTCTAGAGAACTTTCTAATTTCAAACTCAGTGTTTAAGATAATGTAAGGGAATAAAGGGACATCAACGAGCATTTTTAGGAACGTTTTTAGGAACGTTTTTAGGTGGGTGAGAGAAATAGGCAAATTAAATTAATTAATTAAATAAATTTTTGGTGCAACTAAGGGATTGTGTGACAAGTGTATGGGGGAGAATATTCCTATTAAAAATTTAATAAAAATAAATTAATGTGCATTTGGGAAATTAGTCACTAAGAGAACTCTATAAAATAAATAATGGAGGAGGAGAATGGATCACATCTGGTAGGCGTAAGGTTACACTGCCGATATTTTTCTTGACTGATTTTTCGTGTGGGAGTTGGGATGCCCCGCTCGGTTAGAGAGTGGTAGCTCTAACTTGCGAGATGAGCTAGGATCTAGTTTTCTCTGGTTCGTATGCATGGCCCCTTTGCGGCTTGCTGGGGCTCAGGGGGAAGAAGAGTACCCCTAGCCTTAGCTGGGAGGTACCGGTGAGGTCTTAGCGATTAGCAGGCGGGAGCGAGGAGCTTCCCCAGATGCGGAAGAACATAATCAAATCCATTTACAACGGTCCCGGTATTTTTCTCTGAATTATGCTTGTAGTAGAGTAGATTTTGTGTATATGAGTGGTTAAAAATAATTGTAAACAATTGTAGTAGATTTTGAATTAGAAATTGCTAGCTCGTGGAAGAGCTTGTGTAATCTAGAAATTGATTTCTAATTGTTGTCTTTTAAATTTCATAATCTAGGATGTAAGTTTTTAATAGCTCCCAATTCAATCACAACTATTGTATTTATAAATTAATAAATCACTGACAATAATTACGCATCTCTGAAGTAGAATTTTTCATGGATGTTGAGACTAAGTTGAAGGCTTGGAATTAAAACTCTTGGATCTTGGAATGTTGAATGTATGGAAAATATAAAAAGGGGTTAGACAATCTTGTGGTCTGTTACAATCCAAATTGAATCTTCTCGATTACTGTGGAGTATATTTTTGTTTTATTTATAAATGGGCACATCTCTATGACAACTTCCACAACCTGAACATAAAATTTCTTGATGGTGGTAAAAAAAAAAATTCACTTAAAAGAAGGAGAATTTCTCACAATCATTTCCATTAAAGTAGAAGCTCCTTGGTCGAAAATGGATTGGTTACTACCTAGTATCTCAACTCTGGACAAATCATGATTTATTTTTGCATCGTACGCTCCTATTGCCTTTCGGATTGTAAAACAAAGATGATTGTAGAGTCTCTATAAAGCCTTCCTTAAATCCAATTTCTTAACAGATTGATTGTCGTTGAGAGGAAGTTATTTTCTATTCTTGTTTTGTGTAAATTGAATGCAATTCGAACCTTTAGATTCATCAAACACTATTACCAAACTGCCTTCGATCAAAATTTGTGTGGTAGCTGCCAACTAGTTACCTTTCCCCGAATAAATAAAATCGTTGGGTCCCCTGCTTCTCTAAATTTTTGCAAGTTCGAGATTGATTTGAGGTAGTCTCCAGTTAAGATTCAACTGAAGAACACTTGGGTAGGTCCCTGGCACTGTATCTACAGACCCGGATTGGATTACTTCCTGAATTGCTACCAATCAAACCTGATCCAGGACTTCACCTTCAATGTAGGTTTCCTTTAGTTTTCATCTCAGAGATACTCCAAATCCTTTCCTTGCAACCACCCCTTTCGATGGTGTTGAAACTGATTGGAAATCTCGCGCTTAGCTTGCTCACTGCTATAATCAATTATCTTTTATTTTAATTGGGTTATACCCCCTTGATCTTTGGCGCTCAAATTCTCTAATTCACGGCCTACCCTTTTTGTCTTTCCATCAGGAACCTCAGATCCAACTGGGCCCTTCACTTGGGCGTTGGACTTCCTTTCAACCACTTACCTGATTGGTTGAATCCTAAGAACCTTTCCATGAGTGGTGGATCTTGAGTTGGGTTGTGGGCATATTCCCTTCACACTGTGTGCATGCGTATCCACGATTTTATATGAGCATTCTCTTTGGGTCTCATGTTTAGTTGGAGACAGAAGGGCACCCTCGGTGCGCCACTAATCCGATAAGGTATGATGGTTTAGACTATAGACTTCTTGCACGACACGAGAATAGTCGTTAATTGCGTAGGCCGTTGGTTAAGTGGTTAAGGTTAGGTTTTGGTGATAGCTTGCATCAATTAATTGGATACATGTTATTGTAAATTGAATCTTGATGGGATGTTCTGGATATCTATCTGTGTGTTTTAATCGATGTGCATTGCAAAATAATTTGTTTCCTCTTGTATGTCTAATGTTGATGTACGAATAATTAGAAATTCGATCTCTCGTGTCCTTGTTAAAATGAATCACTTAAACTTGCACTGTTAGGAATGTGAATTTTATGATTAATTAAGCCTTGTATTCTCTTACATATTGAATTGATGCCGATCACCCTTGAATCTTGATTAGGTGACCTTTTAACCTTGCGTCTTGAATTTATGTCGATACATGACGGATTGAGTGACTAGTTCCTCTTGTGCCTTGGATTTAATGTTTGTTTGATGAGTTTTGTTGATCCGGATTTAGGAGAGGAATGAATTGACTAAAAAATTGAATACAATAAACACACAGATAGGAAGAATAACAAATATCCAATGAACAATATCTTCTATTAAATAATGAAATAGGCTAAAACTGTAAAACTGCGGAACTGAAACTTGCTCGAATGGTGGTAGCTATCTCTGAGAAGAGATGTGGCTGCTACGTGCATCCGTCTGAGAAGAATGGATTACAATGAGGCTCTAGAGGCCCTTTTCATATTACTCATGAATTCCAAAACCCTAAACATCCAAAAACCTAACCCTAGAAGGTGAAACGCCAAAAGTCATGTGGGCCCTATTGGGTAAGTTGGTGTAATTTGGTACCTCAACTTCCTAGGGTTGTAACGTTTGTACACGACCTCCGTTTAAGGCGTGTGATAGCCCGTTGGAAAGGTCTTTCAGAGAGCTGCACATTCCACCATCATAATCTGAATGTGTCTACAATTTGATTGTGGCGAGTCAAGAAAACAACATCTGGGGCCCCAAAACAACCCTGGAAGTACAACAAGATGTGATGACATGAAAATATACAAAATAAGCCAGTTGGATTAGGCGAGAGGCCATATGTATCCACCTGGAGAATGTGGGAGGCTTCAGACAACCCCATAAGTGTAGAAATCATAATTATAAAGAAGTACAAAAAGACGTGCTGAATAAAAAACGGACACGAGGAGCCAGTTGGAATAGGTGGGTGGCCACCAATATCCACTTGGATCAATCCTTTCCCTTTAGGAAGCAATGGTCTCCATTGTGTTGAGTTCCCCCATCAGGGGAGGAAACTTTTTTTGGATTTGGCCATGGGTGAGCCACTTTCCTTGGTGTAAGAGTTGCCCTACCTTGACAACCCGATAAAGCTGGATTCGTTGCTAGCGAGTGCCCTTGACCTATGTGTCCACTATCTGATTGGTGGATGCTTGTTCCATGCATTCAGGGTTGAGCTTTGTTGGTGTCAGTTGTTTGACAATCTCAGAGGTGTCCAATAATGGTGGAAAATATGGCCGAAGGAGGTCCACATTGAATACTGGATGCAAACCAACGAAGGGTGGAGTGTTGATCTCAAAAGCATTGATACCCACAAACTTGGTGATAGTGTAAGGCCCATAACAAAGTGGGAGAAGATTTAAATGGGGCCAGGTGAGACACTCCTTCTACAAATGTAACCATACTTTGTCACCAACCTGGAATTGGTGTGGTACCCTGTGTTTATCATGGCTCTTCTTGTATTTGGCATTGTATTTCTGCAAAATCTCTTGGACCTGTTGGCGGATGTGCTGAATCCGCTCAATGAATTTGGTGGATTTTTCGATCGTAGACTGATTAGGGGAAGATTCTATCTATGTTGTGGAAAGAGGAAGTGAAACATCAATGGGTCCCAAGGGTTGGAATCCTAGACCCACCTGAAATGTGTTATGGTTGGTGGAACTATGGAGAGCCCTATTGTAATTGTGTTGGACATATGGGAGACTGTCATCCCATGTATGGGGATTATTAGAATTGTACATGTGTAGGATGTGCACAATCATCCAATTGATGACCTTGATTTGGCCATTGGTTTGGGGGTGGAAAGAAGTGGATTTTGTGAGATTGGTGTCCAACAGAAACCAAAGACTCGACCAAAAGGTGTTGAGCAACCTACTATCTTGGTCGGAGATGATGGTCTGTGGTATCCCAAAGTGAACCCAAATTCATTTGAAGAAGAACTTGGCAGTATCTATCACTGTGACATTCTTCTTATAGGCTACGAGGATGGCCATCTTCAAAAACTGATCAACGACCTCAAACATGCTATCATTTTTCGTGCTTGGTGGACAAAATACCAGACATATAATCCATGGAGATGGATTCCCATGACTTCTCGGGAATAGGAAGAGGGGTGTATAATCCTTGATTCTTGATGGCCATCTTGGAAATGGAACAAGCAGTGCAAGATCTGATATACTTGTTGACATCTTGTCGAAGTTTTGGCCAATAAAAATGTTTCTGAAGAACGACCACAATTTTCTCTAGGCCAAAATGTCCTGTCACCCGACTATAGTGGGCTTCCCAAATTAGCTTTACATGTGTTCTTGTAGGAACACAGAGATGGACCAGGTGGCATAAGAGTCCATCCTGAATGTGAAAGTTAGTGACAGTGGCACCTATATCGAAGAGTTGATATGTGGTGGCGAAGTCCTGATCTTGCTAGTAAAGTTGGGGCCACTCTGATGTTTCATGTCCACAGGAATGGCGAACAGTGGTAAGTGAAACCGCAGGAGGCCGACTGATGCAGTCAACAACACGATTGAAGATACCTTTCTTATACTTGATGTTGAGATGGAACTGATGCAGGTAGGTGGACCAATTTTGATGGTGACCGTTCTGCAATTTCCCCTTTTGTTTATGAACTGCAGAGGCTTGTGATCAGTGTGTATGATTGTCTCTGTCCCCAGAACGTAATGTTTACATTGACAAAAGGATTGTACAATGGAATACATTTCCTTTTCATAGGTGGGGTATTTCTAGACAATATCAAAGTGTGTCTCACTATGGTATGGCATTGGATGCCTATGCTGAGTGAGAAATATGCCCACAGCATAGTCAGATGCATCAGTCTCAATCTCGAATGGTTGTTGTAGATCGGGCAAGGAGAGTACTGTAGTTGAGCACAAACGATGTTTCATATCTTCAAATTCTCATTGCTACTCCTTCCCCAACACGAACTTGGCCCTACCATCGCCCTTGGTCACATGGATGAGGGCCCATGCAATATGGGATAATCCCAACACGAACCGTCGGTAAACATTGGCGAGTCCCAAGAAGATCTGAAGCTCGATCAGTGTAGTCAAGGCTAGCCATTCACAGATGAATTGGATCTTAGCTGGGTCAACATGTACCCCATGCTCATCAACAATGTAGCCTAGGTATTGGACCCTGTTCATGCCAAAAGAGCATTTTTCCAAGTTGGAAAAAAGCTTGTGTTGTTGCAGAGTGCTCAAAACCTGCTGAATATGCTGCATGTGCTCCTCCCATGTTCTGCTAAAGATGAGGATGTCATACAAATATACTACCATAGAGGAGTTGGTGAAGGGTCTCAATACATTGTCCATCAACTGCATGAAAGTGGCTGGTGCATTTTTTAAGCCAAAGGCATGACTAGCCATTCATAGAGACCTTCTTTAGAATTGAAGGTTGTCTTCCAGACATCAGTTGGTTCGATGGGAACCTGGTGGTAACTAGACCTCAGGTCAGTCTTGCTGAAGAAATTTTCTCCCTTGATTTGGTCAAGAAGGTCATCAATCCTGGGAATGGGGTAGCGGTTCCTGACTGTCATTTTGTTTAAGGCTCTGTAATCAATGCAGAGTCGACAACTCTCGTCCTTATTTTGCACTAGTATAATTGGTCTTCCACAAGGGGAGGATCTAGGTTTGATGTGCCATTTTTGAAGAATCTCTTGGATCTGACGCTTGATTTCTTCATTCTCCATTAGTGAGCGTCGATAGATTGGCCCTTTAGGTAGAGGTTTGTCGAGGGTCATATCAATTGGATGCTTGACTTGGCAGTGTGTCGGTACCCCTGTATGTGAGACAAAGATGTCTCTGTATTCTTCCACGATCCTGTCCACTTGCTTCTGCTGCAATGAGAGGCGTTGTGTAGAGGCCACATATGTGGATATGACCTTCTTATTACTATGAGCATGGATCACAAAGAACACAAACTTCTTGATTTGTGAAATGACCTTACTTCATTTCTTAGCAGATATTAAAGAAATAGCAGTAGGCAGTGCCACCTATGGGATCCTGTACAATTGTCTACCAAAAGTAATAATAACACTGCAGGGTCTAGACTCATACACAACATGATGCTTCCACAAATATGGTTGTCCTAAAATAACATCCCAAACTTCAAGGGTAGAAATATCACATAGTACCTCATGTTTGAAAGGCTTGATGTTGTAGGGCAGAAGACACTGTTGGTTGGAACGAAGATCTCTTCCTTGACGAAACCAACCGATGGTGTAGGGTTGCAGGTGCGGTGTCGTTGGTAGGTTCATCCACTTGATGACCTCTGTTGAAATTAGGTTCTTATGTCTGCCGCTGTCGACAATGAAATGAATCGGATCCCCCTTGACCCACATTTGCGAGTGAAAGAGGTGTTCCCCTTCCTCTGGTTCTTCTGGTTCACTTGGACAGAATTTGGTGGTAGAAACCGTGGCACTGGGTTCAACATCGATAATCTGCTTCCCTCCTTTAGGATTTGAATTAGAATCAAAATCGATCTCTGAATCAGAATCCTTCATCTCGGCCACGAGGGACTGCTTGGAGCGACATTCATCGGTGTTATGTCAAGGAATTTTATGGTACTCACACCATTTTCACGTGTCCTTCTTCGTCTTCTCGTTTCCCTTCTTGTGTTGCGGCTTGGACGGATTGTCCTGATAGTGACCATATCGAATCGGTCCCTTGCTATGTGGGATGGGGTTTCCTTTTCCTTGCTTCGTCTATGAGGGGTTTGCAGATCCAAACTCTCGTCATTTCTTCTTAAATTTCTTCTCGATCTTGACAACGTATCTATAAGTTGTGCCCAATGAGGTGATGTCCAGGAAATCCATTTCTGTTTGAATGTATCTATGCAAACAACCGTGATATTTGAGCACCAGATGATGCTCATAATCTTTGATACCCAATTTGGTGCATAGGGTATGGAATATATTGGTGAATTCTGGTACTGTCTGGTCCCTTTCTTGACATAGGGTGGTCCATCTGGTGTACTGGTCCTCATAGCTTCCAATAGGGTAGTATTGTTCTTTAATGGTGTCCCGGAAGGAATCCCATGTAGGGGCCACCACAAAAATTGCAGATTCCTCCATGGCCCTTTGCTCAGAGTAAGTATCCCACCAGTATTTAACACAGGGAATGACCTTGAGGAGTGAAAAAGTGATATTTTCTCAATCAGAAAAATTATGGACCGAAAAATATCCTTCGAGAAGATTCAACCATTTATCTACAACATCCGCATCTATCATTCCTTCAAATAATGGAATA
The DNA here is from genome assembly GCA_009831015.1 of Picea engelmannii. NCBI lineage: Eukaryota > Viridiplantae > Streptophyta > Pinopsida > Pinales > Pinaceae > Picea > Picea engelmannii. The sequence continues at coordinate 243,100 of ML812275.1, forward strand.
TGAAAATTTAACTGTACCTTGAAGGGGGTTGCATGGCCGCCCGATGAATATGCTTCTCTTGTGGGCAACCATCAAAGGATTTGCGCGAAGTTGTCCATCATTTCGTTCCTTTGTTGCACGAGGGCTTCCTCAAGAAATATTTTAATAGTATCTCCCATTCCATCATCTTTAGTTTCGTCTCCCATGGGTTGTTGTCGGGCTCGGCACGACCGATATGGTAATGGATCGATTGGTTCGAGTCCCAACTTCTTGTACCCAATCCTTGTCGGGGACATGTACAAAGACAAATAAATGAAGAGCAAAGCACTCTAATACCGCTGATACATATTTAGGAGCGGAATGAACTGATTAACAGACTAAATACAATAAACACAGAGATAAGAAGAATAAAAAATATCCAGTGAACAATATATTCTATTAAATAATGAAATAGGATGAAACTGTAAAACTGCAGAACTGAAACTTGCTCGAATGGTGGTAGTTGTCTCTGAGAAGAGATGTGGTTGCTAAGCGCATCCGTATGATCACAATGGATTACAATGAGGCTTTAGAGGCCCTTTTCATATTACTCATGAATTCCAAAACCCTAGACATCTGAAAACCTAACCCTAGAAGGTGAAACACCAAAAGTCATGTGGGCCCTATGGGTAAGTTGGTGTAATTTGGTACCTCAAATTCCTAGGGTCATAACATTTTCATACGACCTCCATTTTAGTCATGTGATAGCCCGTTGGAAATGTCTTTCAGAGAACTACACATTCTGCCATCAAACTTTGACTCCGTCTATAGTCTGACTGTGGCGAGTCAAGAAAACAATGTTTAGGGCCCCAAAACAACCCTGGAAGTACAACAAGATGTGTTGACATGAAACCATACAAAATAAGTCAGTTGGATTAGGCGAGAGGCCACCCGTATCCACCTGGAGAATGTGGGAGGCTTCAAACAACCTCAAAAGTGTAGAACTCACAATTATAAAGCAGTACATAAAGACATGCTGAATAAAAAATGAACATGAGGAGCCAATTGGAATAGGTGGGTGGCCACCAATATCCACCTGGATCATTTGTAGATGTCTTACTCTCACACAATGAATATTTTAAGCTGATGAATAATGGCTATAGAGGTTGAATTCTCGCGTGCCTGGAAGTTAAGAAAATGTTTGTTTGCACCTAGAAATTAAATAAGTAGATGATTGCGCCTCGACTTATGTCGTTTCTAGATGGAGTAAGTAATTAAGTATTTAGATTTAATTGCATCGGGGAATCATGTTGATGTGTAATGTCTTAGTATCTGGATTTATTGCACCAGGGAATAATTTTAATATATTGAATGGTTTTTTGCTATTACTTCTTGCGCCAATTAATTTATTGTAATGAAGGATTGCGTCATTGTGTGTTCATCATTCATGGTGATGATGTGTCGGCTTAGCTTCGTGATTGTTGCTAATGAATTATTTTTGTCTCATTCAGATAATGCACTTTGTCATGCTGTCATTATTATATTGTGATTTTTTTCCTAACACAACCTTAAAAGAAAAAGAAAAAATACATGTTGTAAGTCACTTTTGTGGTCGTAATGGCGGGGCCGTTACAAGGTAAGATTCTGGAAAGAATAATATGAATAATAGAGAGAGGAAATCTAAGCCAGTCGAGGATGATTAAAATCCCTGCAAGAAAATTCATGAACAAAGTGTCATAAATACTTCAACCAATCGAGAATGATTGGGAACAAGAGTGTTCATAAATATCACATTGATTAATGCATTGAGAAAATACATGTTTGTATAAGTGGGTAGATATAAGGCTACCCACTATGGAATAAGGATCTTCCAATAGTCTTCCAGAGTTAAAGAATGGTAAATAGAGAAATTGGGTGGCCATAAATGTTGGCACCCTCGTTATGAATGATGAAAGAATGCTTGAATGCATTTATATGAATCTTTTAGTTTCATATATGCTGAATTGAGGTCATGATAAACTAAAGTAGGAAAACACAGTCCTACTGTAATAATAAGTGTATAAAGGAACTATGTGGTAAGAGGTTGGCTGAGTTCCAACCCACCAAGACCTAGTGCCTAATATGAAAAGTAATAATTTTGAAAATCAATGCAAGGGTGCATTATATGTGAACGTCGCCATGGGTATTGACACATTGATTAAACTCATTTAATGTTTGATTTCATTTGGAAAATCTTGGACGTTGAAATGATGCATGTGTAAGGAATAATATTTCCTTTTTATTTATATTATTGAATAGATAAAAGTGATTTAAATGTTAGTATGCACAGTTTTGAAATTTTGTGAGCCACTGCAAGTGTGCAATAAAATTATAATGTGCACAGAAACTAACAATTTTTTGGCTGTGTGAGTATTGAAATGGAAGGAAAAAAGGGTCTTGGATAGGGAAATGTTGTAATCCCATAAGGAATACCAATTCCTGCCTTGCCAAACCATTATGAGAAGGAAGATCTCATACTTGTGAATCCGGTTTTGTGTGGAACATATATGAAAATAAAAATGTGGAATTAGAAATTTGCGGATGAAAGATTTGAAAATTTTGATAAATTGAGTATAGTATTTCATGGTCATTGTATGCATGTGACATAGATTAGATGAAATATATATCCTAGAGGGACAGATGATGAATTTCAAGATGGAAATCATGGAAAAAGGTTACTGTTGTGACATGAGAACCATGTGATAAGCCATGATCAACATAGAAGATGTTGTGTTGTGGAAACACGGGTCGAAGGGATGCCTCAACAGAGAAATTCATAGGGATGCCTCGACTATAAGACTCGGTGAAGTCTCATAAACTCTTCTTGTGCGAGAAATACTTGGAAAGATAAGATGGATCACCCGGGGACTATATAGTAGAGAATTTGATGTTTGAGCATGGGCCTGGAGGGTGAGTGACCGCAAGGAAGAGGAGACTTCAATAATTATTGTAAACTATTGGTTGGGGTCATGGACACAATGGGTATGTCAAGTAAACAATGGGCCAAGTTAGTAAGACAACCAACTGGATGTGGATCCATGTAATTGCACATATAAGTATTGTGTTGATATAAATATTTACTCTTGAGTTTTGAACAACAATAAAATGTTTTTCATGAAATTTTGATTAATATGCTTGCTCTTTGAAATTATTGTAGGCATGTGAAAAAGGTTGGAATATGGGAAAAGACTAGACCAAGAAAAATGAAAAAATTACTAAAGTAGATAAAATATGGAAACATGGATGGTGTTGTTGAGATGCAAAGAACACTGAGGACGATGTTCCTTTAAGGGGGAGGGGATTGTAACATCCCTGTTTCCCCCAACTTGTAAATATAATTATATTTTTCTAAGAGACCATGGACAGATCGATTGTGTTAAGGTCCTAACCCGCACATAGGTAGATCAATGTATTCGGATGTAATAAAGGTCAATATTAATAAGGCCTTTCAATAAAATAGAATAAGGTGGATGTAAGAAGACCTAATAGAAGC
>ML812275.1:251833-272424 GCA_009831015.1 Picea engelmannii
TACAACACTACATACCATACAACCACTCGCATGACTCCTTTTGAAGCGGTATATGGACAGAAGCCACCTTCAGTTCTCTCATACTTACCAGGTACCTCGAAGGTCCAGGCGGTTGACCAAACACTTACAGTCTGAGAGGATATCCTCCGTACCCTTAAAGAGAACTTGGTCATGGCACATAATAGAATGAAGCAACAAGCAGATCAAGGTCGCTTAGAACGTCAATTTATAGAAGGGGATCAAGTGTTTCTGAGACTGCAACCATATAAACAAACTTCTCTCAAGGTCGAGCATTGTCAGAAGCTAGCACCCAAATTTTATGGCCCTTACACAGTTCTCAAGCGTGTGGGACAAGTTGCATATCAGTTAGCTCTGCCCAGTCAGTCAAAGCTACATCCTGTTTTTCATGTTTCATGCTTGAAGAAGGTGATTGGAACCAGGTGCCAAATTCAAACCAACCTTCCAGAGTTAGTTGAAGAAGGATCCATTTGGCTACAACCAGAAGCAGTTTTCGACCAGCGTGAGCGTCGCCCGCGTCAGAGAACCATCAAGGAAGTGATAGGACAGTGGAAAGATATGACTCCAGCAGATGCCACTTGGGAACTAGCTATCATTCTGCAACATTTGCCACATCTCAAGCCTTGAGGACAAGGTTGTTTTTAAGGGGGCGGACATGTTAAGGTCCTAACCCGCACATAGGTAGATCAATGTATTCGGATGTAATAAAGGTCAATATTAATAAGGCCTTTCAATAAAATAGAATAAGGAGGATGTAGGAAGACCTAATAGAAGCTTTCGCTTCTAGAAGGATCTTCCTCTAGATGCTTCTCTTAATAGACATATTTAGTATAAATAAGGGTCGAGGGTATCAAAACCCTAGCTTGGAGATTATTGTAACAGAGTGTTGCTTGATTGGAGGTTGCCCCCTCGAAGAGGCCTGTGAACATTGCTTTCTGAATCAAAGTGTTGTTTCTATTTCCGTTCTTATATCATTTCTGTGTTATTGTGGAGATTATACTGGATATTTTACCGTTATTCTGCCATTTCTAGCATTTTATTTCTGTTCTGCATATTTTATATATCTGGTATCTTGCAGATTGTGTGTGGATCTAGGAAATATTGAAACTTTTCTAATAAGGTAGTGTAAATATTTATTCTATTAATGTAAAAAGGAAACTGTTGAACAACTGTTGAGAGGGAAATGATGATGCAGTTTCCCTTACCAATTTAATATTCAAGAAAAACTTAGATTGCCCATTTTTCTAGAATTTCAGTTAACGAAGGGAAGTTGGTGGTTAAACTACCATCTTCCCACATTTATGAAAAAGAATGGGTGTTGTACTAGAACTACCTTTCCTCAAAAGAATGGGAAGAAAATCACCCATCTAGAGGATTCTAGGCTAACCCATGGATTAGGGGATTTGACTCACGAAATATTACTATACAAGACATGGAACATAGGAAAATTGGGAGTAGAGAAGAGAGGACACACACAGTTGAGTATGGGAAGGGAATTTGAGTAGAGAGGAGTGTGGGAAACTCCTATGGATATGAGAAAATAGAGAGAAGTAAAGAAATTTGTTTCTTGGGTACGAAAACTATTGTGGAGTGTCTTCTAATCAGGCTGATAAATGGAGATGCATAGAATTTGAGTGATTGAGTGAGAAATCACATCAGATTTGCTTACTTAGTGGATAGAAGACTGGACTGCTCAGTTCCTGTGGGAGAAGGAGAGTAACCTTCATCCCTTGTTCTTTTCTAAGCAAAATTAGAACTCTCTCTCATGGCCTCATACTCTGGCTAGGGGGTGGTCAGTTGTGAAATACACCAAGAGAAGCTGTGTCTATGGCTGAGTGCAAAGTGGAACACACTTCAACAATTACAACTCTTTTCATCTTCTAGATAAGTATTTCTTTGCAAAATCTCTACAATGTTAAGCTCATAAATAATATAGAATGCATTTCAGAATAATGTAAATTCAACTCTCTCTTGAAAATGGTATTAAAAATTTAGGTGAAATTGTGAGAATGTTTCAGCTCAATTTTATTTTGACTTAAATCTTCATGTCTTGACTTCCTGTGTTTTAAAAGAAGATTTTTGGGTGATAATGTTGATGATGATTTAGTTTTACAACCCATATTCTGCTCTAGTGAGGATAATTAAATAGTTAGAACATCTACATAAAATATGAAAAAGAAAGAGGTTGAATTCTGCATAAAAATGTTTATGATTTTAAGTTTTCCTAAATCTTATATTCTAGAAAATTTAAAGGATATCAAAATTAAGTCTGGGCCTTAGGAAAATATTTCAAATGCTAATAAGGGGTAAAGTATTTTAAAAGTTAGTATAAGTTGTAAAGAGTGGAAAATACAAAACCCAATTTCCTAATGTGAAGTAAAATGAAATTTTGAATTAAAATCATTGTGAATAATTCAATCTCATTTGGATTTGGTAAGAAACAAATCTTACCATGAATCACATAGTGAATTAATGTCCAAAGGGGAAAGATATGGACTTAGTAAATATTCCTTAAAAATAACAGAAATATGCATGTAAATAGGAGATTATTAATTGCAGTTTTACCATGAAGAACTTCACTTCCAAGAAATGTATTACTATAGAAAAATAATTTAAACAGACAAATATTTCCAAAAGATATATATGTATATATGCATTTAAGTATTTATGTGTTTCCTGGAAAATTTGAACGAATGGAAAGGATTGGTAAACTCTCGTAAAATTTCAGAGTTACCATTTAAATACTTTGATATTTGAATTGTAAAGACTGTAAATTATTACATTTACAGCCTAAAAATTTATGCATGGTGCGTGATTAATGGGAATTTGAAATCCTTCCCTCTATGCGAAAGTTTTAACTATGCTAAGATTTTTCCTAACTATAGAATTCATACTTTGCACAGTTAGTTCAGTGCTCCTGAAGGAATATTATTATTAGGGTATTTTTATTTATTAGCGTTCAAATACTTTGAGTTATATAAATCCTTTTATTTTTCTCAACACATGAATATGTATAAAAATATATATTTATGTATGTATTAAAGACTTGGGAAAATATACCTTCCTATATCCTTCTCAACCTGGAAATATTTATATAAATATTATTATCAAACAATCATTTCTTTTGCAGTATAGAGGAAGGAACAAATGTTTGGAGTGCGATGGCCAATGAGGTTCCAAACATTACTCTATTAATTATTCATATTAAGACCCTTTTGAAATTGGGTCATCGTAGTAAAGGGAAGGGAGCGATTAAATAAAGTACGAAGCTCTCGAAGTGAAGGCATATGTGCTATAGGGTTTAATTATATTATACTGTTAATAATCTATCTTTTGTAATTGGTTGTCAGACAACAAAAGGGGCAAACATGATTTAAACTTCGAAGGATTCAGAGTATGCTAGCTTGAGAAGTATAAAATTACACATGCATTTCAAAATATTAAACTTTTCTCCATCGTAATTGGTTGTTAGATAGATGAGAGGTGAGCACGTGAAGAAGGTTTGAATTACCTGAGACTTAATTAAAATGTTAAATATTATAATATTATATATAAACTCCTTTTTCTTCGTAGCATGGCTATTGGAGTTATGAAAAAGGAGTGAATGATCGAAGTGCAAAGAGTTGGATAACGATGGCCTTAATATTAATGGTCATATGTATATTTTAATAATAAAACACTTTTCGTTTTTGGAGTATAACTATCGGAAAAATAAAATGGGCACACATGAATGGAGTCCAAGAATTCAGAGTCCAAGAGCTAAGGTACTAATATATTAAATTATTATATTATTAATTACAAACTTCAAATCCTTGAGAGCTTGCATATGAAGGGAGTCTAAATTTCCTGAGATAACATATAATAATTAAATATATATTTTTTCCCTTTCTTTTCCTATATATTTACATATATTAAATTATGTAATATTTTGGTACAAAGTCATAAGACAGATTCTTTGATGGATACATTAATCAAGGATTATTATAGTCTAATTAATTATATTAGAATATAATATAAATTATTTTATAATAAAATTAATTAGCTTATAAGATAATCATTACAAAAATGGTACTGGAATGAATTATTAGGCTAAGTAAAAATGTTCTTACGGGGGTAAATAATTAGTGAATACTAATTGTACCTAATGAGGTTTTAATAAGTAAATACTGAGGAATGATATTTTAATAAAGTATTAATTAAATGTCCTAATCAATTTATAAGAAATGGAAAAATGGCAATCTCTCACCAAGCGAACTATGCACCCTATTGTGACATGGCGAGCCGTCATGAGACCATGTATTGAGTGGATACTAAGCCACGTGTCACATCAAGAGACATGTGCATTGTTGTAGCAGTGACTAAGGTGGAAAACAATATTCAATCTCAGCTGTAGATCTTCGAAGGTAAAACATAAGTTAAGTATAGATGGAGCAGGAGTAGGGATGTTAACCACCATGCAAATAGCATCTTTGAAGGAATCAGGGCCATTTGATCCGTAGGTTAGATCCATTGAAGTAGGTGAGGTCAGAGAGAGTTTTTCAGAGTGGTTCGAGTTCTTGAAACGAAGGAACTTCGAGAGGTGATTAAAGTCATTGATCGCTAAACTATGAGGATTGTTGGATCTATCAGAGGTAACCATTGATTCGGAGGGCCCAATGGGCCAGTGGACATGTGACATGTCAATGCTACATCGAATGGCTCAAGTAATAGGAAGCCACGTGGTAGTGAGTGGTTTGGACCAATGAGGGTCTAAAGAAATTTAGGAAACTATAACTTTCGATACATGGATCAGTTCTGAGCATGGTTATAGTTGTTGGAAGATTCTTGATGAGAAAAGGAAGATGATAACTGCTAGAATAAGCTTTGAGATGATTGAGGAAAAAATAAAAATTTAATAACCCATCCTTTAGAAAGGTACTTAGGGGGTTGGGTGTGTGACACTTCTTGGTCTCCTTGACAAATATGTAGCATTTGTGGTTGTTGACATTTGGATAAGGGAAATGTATCATAATACAACTAACTGATAATAGATTAACTTCCATGCTCGACACTTAGTACACATTAAGGAAAACAAAAATTTTCCTTCCAAATGAAATATGCACATTCCCTTTTCCAACTACCGTGTACTCTTCCCCACCATCGAAGATCATTGAATATTTGGAGGAACAAGCAATATACTTCATGAACCTATCCTACTTCTTGGTGAAGTGTCGTGATGCACCTAAATTAATGTACCAAGAAGATGACTTGAGTTGATATGATGGCCATGAAGGTGTATAAGGCTTATTGATTGTCCTCTGTATGCTCTGTGAAATGACCCTTTCGTTGAGGCCCTCCCTAGTTGGTTTTCTGGTCAACCAACCTTTTTATGTAGTGCTTCTTCATATGACCCAACTTTCCAAATCGATGAATGTGATGTTCTTAAGACTCATGGTTTCATATTCACTACTTCCTTGACTTTTATTCTTTTCCCATATTCCTTTTTCTTGGACATTGGATGCAAAGGCTTGTCCTAAATAGTCTATCACATTGTTTCTATTGCGTTGTTTCTTCCATTGTTCCTGTTGTAAGAGTTTATTGCATAATGCATTAAAATCCAGGTCAACATTCATAGAGGTGATGTTCGAGATATCAATAAATTTCTCATAAGAACATGGTAATATTTTTAGCATGATTACCACCATATCCTCATTTTCCATCGTCTAACTAATGGTCTCTCACTGTTCTTTGATATGTTTGATCTTGATTAAATTCTCTTGTAATGATGCAATCTCATCCATTATGATCGATAAAAGCATATCCTTCAGAAAGAAGGATCTTCCTTTATCCAAAGTCTCATCATTCATGCAAATCATTAGAAAACATTTGAGGTAAAAAATGGGTCTCAAAGAGAAAACTGTGCTACCAACTGCAATTTTAAAAGAACCAATAGGAATCAAGATGATGATGTCAACCATAAGGGTCAATAGTTTTGGAGGGAAGGAAATTAAAGTATTTTTTATTGTATTTTTTACTTATCTCCTTATCTCCTTATAGACACTCATTGGATGCATAATTAAACTCAACATACATTGAGTACACACTCTTCATACTTTTGATAGGACCACATTGAGATACACTGAAAATGCATGGAAAACGTGTTTCTTTTTTAGAACCATGATTTTCCCATGTATTTTCAGTTGATGTCACTATGGGTCTATCAAAAGTATGCAATGGGTACTCATCAGATGAAAAAATGAATTCTGCATCCAACGAGTGCCTAAACTTGAAATATGAGTAAACATATAAGGAGATAAGTTGAAAATAAGATTAAAATTAGTTTTCTTTCTTTTTAGAAAATTTGTATCTCTTATTTTATTATTTGTGACTCTTGTTTTATTATTTTCTTTAGGAGACCAATTTTAAACCTCAATATTTCTCTAGTGACTTTCAAATGCTTCCAAATCCTTGTGGAAGTCTTTTGTCTAGATCTCATGAAGCATCTGATCTATCACAGACAACTTAAGAAACATTATTTCTTCTCTGTTGCACTCATCAAACTTGTTTTGGTCTCTACCTGTAATTTGTGGTCAAGGATCATTACATAGGATGATAGCAGCCAAACATCTGTATTCAAAATATGGCCAACATGCATTGCTTTCATGTATTGTAGCTCTTGCTAGATACCTATGGATTCCTTCCAACATGATGTTGATTAAAAGGCCCATGTATATAAGTAAAAATATGCAGATTTTAGATAAATATGCCCAAACAATGCAAAAAATGCACATATTTTTCCAAATCTATTCAAGATAAGCCTAATAAACCACACATATGCTTTCAAAAAGTTGAAAAGAACATAGATCTTGACATGTTTTCTCTCAAAAAAATTCAAAACAATCAAATTTGCTAATAACCAACACCAAAATGGTCAATTTCTCCTTGGATCTGCTTCAAAAACAATAAATGAACAATCACTTCTTCCAAATATGCAAATTTGGGTAGCAAGACAGGTAAGAACATAGTCAATCTTCTCCAAAAATTATTTGAATTGTAAAAAAAATCTCAAAATTTTTACTGAAACAATGAAATCTAGATGTACAGGTCCAAATTTTTGTTTAAGAACTCCCTGGGGGCATCTGTACATTTATGGTGGTTGCAATTTTTGTACCATTAGTCATATAGTTGTTGTATGGTTGAATTTCTTTTCATACGGTTAAGTGACAACTTGAATTAGTTTTCGTGTGATTAAATTTGTCTTATTGGAAGTTGTACAACTCACTTGCAATTGAGTTTGGTGGCTATAAGGCTATTGTATGACCCTGATTTAGTTTTGGCAATTTTACAAAATTTGTACAGTTGAGTTCGTACAAAAAAATAGTTCATTTTCTTTTTTTTTTGAACTTGGCTTTCAACTTAAAATTTTCAAACTTGGTTTTTAAAATTGAAATTCAATCGATCATGGTTTTGAATTATCCAAAACCATTTTGGTTTTTTGATGTGTCATGTTGGCAATCCATTGATTCATCTCTACGAACAACATTCCTTAGGTATTCTTGCTTACACAGACTCTGTGGCACCAACACTATCGAAGTCAAAAGAGTGTAAACCTTGTCTTTCAAAAGCTCGAGACTCTTGATACAACTTTGAGAATGTTAGGCTCTAATACTATATAATAATAACAAGAACACATAAATGAAAATAAGGTTGCATTAATAATGAGAAATCCAAAACTTTCTTATAAAGAGTTAGAATCTAGTCGAGTCAATCCACTTTATGGATGTGGGATAAACCGAGATACACGCTAAAGTGAAATAAAGTATTAAAAATACAAAATAACCTAAAGGTGAAGTGGTTTTATTAATTCCTGTGTCTAATATTTAATTGACTATTATAATTTGATATTTTATTTAACACACGTTATATGTCAAACAATTTTTTGATTGTCAAGTTTTGGTTTTACCACTGGTATGAACACAAATAGCTAATAATGCAAATACTCACATACAAAAATGAAGAATAAAAGTACAAAATGAGACTTCTAAAGAGTACAAAATCGTGGTAGTTGACGGTAGGTCAAGTGACGTGGGGGAAGGTAGCATGGTAAATGAGATTTGAAAAGTGTAAAGTACAAAATGACAAAATGAAATTTTAATACAAACTTGGACCAAGTCCATTAGACTAAGTCTCATCATTTTTCCCTACTTAGAGGAGATTGTCCCTACTTTTTGTTGTAGATGAGGAAATTGTTGTTCAAACATTCACTAGGATAGTCACTTAGATTGGGTAGGTAAAGTTCCTTTGTAGTGGACCAATTAAATAGTGATTTGTCGTTGCTTGCTAGATCTAGTGCCAACATGAAGTATAGTATCTTTAGGAAACGAGGTCGAAAACCATAAATGTTTGCCCCCATATATGTGACAAGAATTGCTTCTTCTAGGTGGGAAGGATCCTATATCTTGAGTTGGATTACATTTACCACATTATGGATACCAATATGAGGTGGAGGACCCATCATAACATCTTTCTTCAACATGTTAGTGATAGGCTTCAAAATTTCAACAAAATTTGGCACAAAGAGCATGAGGAAGTTTATCTTACCAATAAAAGATTGGACAACGTTTTTATTTTTGGGGATCTCAATATCTTGAATGGCACAAACCCTCTTTGGAACAATTTTTATACCTCCTGTTGATATGATGTGGCCCATGATCTTTCCTTCTGGCATGGCAAAGTGATACTTCCTAGGATTGAGAGATTTTCCATATCTTCTGCACTTCTTGAAAACCTGCTCCAGATGTTGCAAATGTTCATCGTCAGAATTGGAGAAAATTGTGATGACATCCAAGTATATAACCATAAATTTGTCATTTTCCCCCATGAAAGCTATGTCCATGGCCCTCTGAAAAGTGGCCCATGGGTTCATCAGCCCGGAAAGCATCTTGTTGTACATGTCTGTTACCCATGGGGTGGTGAATGTTATTTTTTCTTTATCTTCCTCACACACTGCTATTTGGTTATAACGAGAGTATCCATCTAACAAGGAAATTTTGTGTGCACCTACCACCCTTTGTAAAATATGATCCATCTTGGGGAGGGGGTAGTTGTCCTTCAGAGAAAAAATGTTGATATTTTTGAAATCAACACACAAGCGTATCTCCCCTTTTTTCTTCCTTATAGGTACTAAGTTGGCCACCCAGTTTGAGTACCTCAATGGTACAATAATCTTGTCATCCAACATTCTTTTCATATCTTTCTCAATTATGGGCATTAACATGGGATTAAATTGCCGAGTCTTTTGTCTGAATGGCTTGGAGCCAACCTTTAGAGGGATATTGTGCTAGATGATGTTAGTGTCAAATGTCTTCAAATATTCATAGGACAATGCAAAAATGTCAAAAAACTTTTTTATGAGAATGACATACATGTCCTTTTGTTCTGTAGCTATTGCTTTGGAAAACTTGATGATCTTGGGATTCTTAGTGGTCCGAATATTGCTATATGTTATCTCTTCTTCTTGATTATTCATGGAAGGTCCTCTGTATAGATCATTACTGTCAAACAACCTTTCCAATGGCACTATTCCTCTTGGAATGTGATTGGTTTTCAGCTCCACAATATCATGACCAACTACTGTCTTCAGTAGATGAGATGTTTGTTGATCTTCTAGTTCCTCATTTTCACATTCTTGACTTTCTTGATCAATTGAGATATTGGAGAATTCATCAATGGTGTGTAGAAATATCTGCAGATCTAGATCATCACTAAAGGATTTCCGATTCCCTATGTTGTCTGGTATGGTTGTTCTATGCCTGACCTGCACCTGATATTTAATATTTGGGCCAATGGGAGTCCTAAAAGTGTTGGAAGCTAAGGCCGAAGAATCTGCCTTCTGATTCTTCTCTTTGGGAATGAAGGAAATGTTAAATGTTAGAAATAAATTATCAATCAAATCCCATACCTCGTTTCTATATTTCTTGAGCCTCCATTGTTTAGCTTGATAGATGTTCCTCACTTGATTGATGATCAACTCAGAATCACCAAAAAATTCTATACAGTCAATGGCCATGTCTTTGGAAGTCCTCAATCCCAGCACCCGAGCTTCATATTTAGCTATATCATTAGTGGTTTCAAACTCTAGCTTATAAGAGACTGTGATTACCTATTCTGAAGGGGAAATAAGGAGTATACCTGCACCCGATCCTTCCTTAGATAAAGAGCCATCGAAATAAATTTTCCATATGTTGTTTTTTTGACCTGTTAGTGTCCGAACTTTGCATTGGATAATTGATATTTCAGGTTCATCATCATTTAAATTAAAAGCATATGAACTGATCCCATCCTCAACATCATAAACGAGGTGATTTATTGGGTTATGATGATAACTCACAATGTAGGATAACCTTACATCTTTGTATAGCCTCCTATATTCTCTTCCAAATAGAGGGATGTTGGCATAAGTGAGGTCCATTTGTAATGATCCTCCAACCTTCTTAGCCCAAGTTATGGATAATATCATACCAAAATTTGGGGGAATGTCAGCCACAACAATGTCCATCACTACACTCTTCATTGGTAACTATTCCAAAGAAACCACCATATCCTTTATCAGTCCTAGACATTTTACTTTATTAGAGTCAAAGGAGTACAGTTCTTGGTAAGGCTTGGTGATATCCAGACCTAGTTCTTCCATAACAACTTTGGGCATGACATTGTGTGAGGCTCCTGAGTCCATAAGACAATTATGCAGGATCTTGTTGTGAACATTTAAATATATATATAATGGTGGATAGGCATTAGAGCCATCCTCAATGTGTGGACCCACTGTAATGACTGGGTTTTCATCCTGCAAGCTGATTACATCAGAAGACATACTAGGAGAAGTTGGCTGTAGAAATTTCATGATATATTTTTTGAAAGGTTCATTCTTCATCAATTCTGTCAAAGGCACATGGATCTTGATCTTACTTAACTCATGTTCCAAGCTGAAAGAGGCTGGTGTCTAGGGGGTGGTCAGTTGTGAAATACACTAAGAGAAATTGTGCCTATGGTTGGGTGCAAAGTGGAACACACTTCAACAATTACAACTCTTTTCATCTTCTAGATAAGTATTTCTTTGCAAAATCTCTGCAATGTTAAGCTCATAAATAATATAGAACATGTTTCAGAATAATGTAAATTCATCTCTTTGTTGAAAATGGTATGAGAAATTTAGGTGAAATTGTGAGAATGTTTCAGCTCAATTTTATTTTGACTTAAATCCTCATGTCTTGACTTCCTGTGTTTTAAAAGAAGATTTTTGGGTGAGAATGTTGATGCTGATTTAGTTTTACAACCCATATTCTGCTCTAGTGAGGAGAATTAAATAGTTAGAACCTCTACATAAAATCTGAAAAAGAAAGAGGTTGAATTCTGCATAAAAATGTTTATGATTTTAAGTTTTCCTAAAGCTTATATTATAGAAAATTTAAAGGATATTAAAATTAAGTTTGGGCCTTAGGAAAACATTTCAAATGTTAATAAGGGGTAAAGTATTTTAAAAGTTAGTATAAGTTGTAAAGAATGGAAAATACAAAACCCAATTTCCTAATGTGAAGTAAAATGAAATTTTGAATTAAAAACATTGTGAATAATTCAATCTCATTTGGATTTGGTAAGAAACAAATCTTACCATGAATCACATAGTGAATTAATGTCCAATGGGGAAATATATGGACTTAGTAAATATTCCTTAAAAATAGAAGAAATATGCATGTAAATAGGAGATTATTAATTGCAGTTTTACCATGAAGAAATTCACTTCCAAGAAATGTATTATTGTAGAAAAAAATTTAAACAAACAAATATTTCCCAAAGACATATATGTATATATGCATTTAAGTATTTATGTGTTTCCTGGAAAATTTGAACGAATGGAAAGGATTGGTAAACTCTTGTAAACTTTCAGAGTTACCATTTAAATACTTTGATATTTGAATTGTAAAGACTATAAATTATTACATTTACAGCCTAAAAATTTATGCCTGGTGCGTGAGTAATGGGAATTTGAAATTCTTCCCTCTATGCGAAATTTTTAACTATGCTCAGTTTTTTCCTAACTATAGAATTCATACTTTGCACAGTTAGTTCAATGGTCTTGAAGGAATGTTATTATTAGGGTATTTTTATTTATTATCATTCAAATACCTAGAGTTATATAAATCCTCTTATTTTTCTCAACACATGAATATGTATAAAAATATTTATTTATTAAAGACTTGGGAAAATATACCTTCCTATATCCTTCTCAACCTGAAAATATTTATATAAATATTTATAAATATTATTATCAAACAATCCTTTCTTTCGTAGTATAGAGGAAGGAAAAAATGTTTGGAGTGTGATGGCCAATGGGGTTCCAAACATTACTCTATTAATTATCTGTATTAAGACCCTTTCAGAATTGGGTCATCATAGTAAAGGGAAGGGAGCGATTAAATAAAGTACGAAGCTCTCGAAGTGAAGGCATATGTGCTATAGGGTTTAATTATATTATATTGTTAATAAATTATCTATCATAATTGGTTGTCGGACAACAAAAGGGGCACACATGATTTAAACTCCGAAGGATTCAGAGTACGCTAGCTTGAAAATTATAAATTTACACATACATTTCAAAATATTAAACTTTTCTTCATCGTAATTGGTTGTTAGATAGATGAGAGGTGAGCACGTGAAGAAGGTCTGAATTACCTGAGACTTAATTAAAATGCTAAATATTATAATATTATATATAAACTCTTTTTTCTTCGGAGCATGGCTATTGGAGTTATGAAAAAGGAGTGAATGATCGAAGTGCAAAGAGTTGGATAATGATGGCCTTAGTATTATATGGCCATATGTATATTTTAATAATAAAACACTTTTCTTTTTCGGAGTATAACTATCGGATAAATAAAATGGGCACACATGAATGGAGTCCGAGAATTCGGAGTCCAAGAGCTAAGGTACTAAGATATTAAAGTATTATATTATTGATTACAAACTTCAAATCCTTGAGAGCGTGCATATGAAGGGAGTCTGAATTTCCTGAGATAACATATAATAATTAAATATATTCTTTTTCCCTTTCTTTTCCTATATATTTACATATATTAAATTACGTAAAATTTTGGTACGAAGTCATAAGACAGGTTCTTTGATGGATACATTAATCAAGGATTATTATAGTCTAATTAATTATATTAGAACATAATATAAATTATTTTATAATATGATTAATTAGCTTATAATATAATCATTACAAAAATGGTACTTGAGTGAATTATTAGGCTAAGTAAAAATGTGCTTACGGGGGTAAATAATTAGTGAATACTAATTGTACCTAATGAGGTTTTAATAAATAAATACCGAGGAACGATATTTTAATAAAGTATTAATTAAATATCCTAATCAATTTATAAGAAATGGAAAAATTCCAATCTCTCACCAAGTGAGCTATGCACCTTATGGTGACATGCCGAGCCATGATGGGACCATGTGTCAAGTGGATACTGAGCCACATGTTACGTCAAGAGACATGTGCAATGTGGCAGCAATGACTAAGGTGGAAAACGAGATTCAATCTCAACTGTAGATCTTCGAAGGTAAAACATAAGTTAAGTATAGATGGAGCAAGAGTAGGGATGTTAACCACCATGTGATTGGGCATCTTTGAAGGAATCAGGGCCATTTGATTCGTAGGTTAGATCCATCGAAGTAGGTGAGGTCGGAGAGATTTTTTCAGAGTGGGTCGACTGCCTGAAACGAAGGAACTTTGACGAAGGGATTTCGAGAGGTGATTAAAGTCATTGATCGCTAAACTCTGAGGATTGTTGGATCTATCAGAGGTAATCATTGATTCAGAGGGCCCAATGGGCTAGCAGACATGTGACATGTCAATGCTTCATCGAATGGTGCAAGTAATAGGAAGCCACATGGCAGTGAGTGGTTTGGACCAATGAGGGTCTAAAGAAATTTAGGAAATTGTAAATTTCGATACATGGATCCATTCTGAGCATGGTTATAGTCATTGGAAGAATATTCATGAGAAAAGGACAATGGTAACTGCTAGAATAAGCCTTGATATGATTGAGGAGAAAACCAAAAATTAATACCCCATCCTTTAGAAAGGTACTTAGGGGTTGGGTGTGTGACACTTCTTGGTCTTCTTGTCAAATATGTAGCATTTGTGGTTGTTGACATTTGGCTAAGGGAAATGTCTCATAATCTGACTAACTGATAATATATTAACCTCCATGCTCGACACTTAGTACACATTAAAGAAAACACACATTTTCCTTCCAAATGAAATATGCACATTCCCTTTTCCAACTACCGTGTACTCTTCCCCACCACCGAAGATCATTGAAGCTTTGGAGGAACAAGCAATCTACTTCGTGAACCTATCCTACTTCTTAGTGAAGTGTCATGATGCACCTAAATCAATGTACCAAGCAGATGACTTGAGTTGATATGATGGCCATGAAGGTTTATAAGGCTTATTGCTTGTCCTTTTTATGCTCTTTGAAATGACCCTTTTGTTTAGGCCCTCCCTAGTTGGTTTCCCAGTCAACCAACCTTTTTATAAATTGCTTCTTCATATGAACCAACTTTCCAAATCAATGAATGTGATGTTCTTCATACTCATGGTTGCATCTTCACTATTGCCTTGACTTTTCTTATTTTCCCATTTTCCTTTTCCCTGGACATTGGATGCAAAGGCTCATCCTAAATAGTCTATCACATTGCTTCTACTGCGTTGTTTCTTCCACTGTTCTTGTTGGAAGAGATTATTGCATAATGAATTAAACTTCAGGTCAACATTCGTAAAGGTGATGTTCGAGATATCAATAAAGTTCTCATAAGAACATGGTAAGATTTTCAGCGTGATTACCACCATATCCTCATTTTCCATCGTCTAACTAATGGTCTCTCACTATTATTTGATATGTTTGATCTTGATTAAGTTCTCTTGTAATGATGCACTCTCATCCATTATGATCGATAAAAACATATCCTTCAAAAAGAAGGATCTACCTTTATCCAAAGTCTCATCATTCATGCAAATCATTAGAAAACATCTGAGGTAAAAAATGGGTCTGAAAGAAAAAACTATGCTACCAACTTCAATTTTAAAAGAACCAATAGGAATCAAGATGATGATGTCAACCATAAGGGTCAATAGCTTTGGAGGGAAGGAAATAAAATTATTTTTATTGTATTTTTTAATTATCTCCTTATCTCCTTATAGACACTCATTGGATGCATAATTAAACTCTACATCCAATGATTACACACTCTTCATACTTTTGATAGGCCCACATTGAGATACACTAAAAATGCATGGAAAACATGTTTCTTTTTTAGAACCATGATTTTCCCGTGTACTTTCAGTTGATCTCACTGCGGGTCTATCAAAAGTATGCAATGGGTACTCTTCGGATGAAAAATTGAATTCTTCATCGAACGGGTGCCTAAACTTGAAATTTGAGTAAACCTATAAGGAGATAAGTTGAAAATAAGATTAAAATTAGTTTTCTTTCTTTTTAGAAAATTTGTATCTCTTATTTTATTATTTGTGACTCTTATTTTATTATTTTCTTTAGGAGACCAATTTTAAACCTCGATATTTTTCTAGTGACTTTCAAATGCTTCCAAATCCTTGTGGAAGTCTTCTTTCTATATCTCATGAAGCATCTTATCTATCACAGACAACTTAAGCAACATTATTTATTCTCTGTTGCACTCATCAAACTTGTTTTGGTCTCTACTTGTAATTTGTGGTCGAGGATCATTACCTAGGATGATAGCCGCCAAACATCTGTATTCAAAATATGGCCAACAGACATTGCTTCCATGTATTGTAGCTCTTTCTAGATACCTCTGGCTTCCTTCCAACATGCTGTTGATTAAAAGGCCCATGTATATAAGTAAAACCATGCAGATTTTAGATAAATATGCCCAAACAATGAAAAAAATGCACATATTTTTCCAAATCTATTCAAGAGCAGCCTAATAAAGCACAAATATGCTTTCAAAAAGTTGAAAAACACATAGATCTTGACATAATTTCTCTCAAAAGAATTCAAAACAATCAGATTTGCTAATAACCAACACCAAAATGGTCAATTTCTCCTTGGATCTGCTTAAAAAACAATAAATGAACAATCACTTCTTCCAAATATGCAAATTTGGGTAGCAAGACAAGTAAGAACATAGTCAATCTTCTCCAAAAATTCTTTGAATTGTAAAAACAATCTCAAAATTTTTACTGAAAAACAATGAAATCTAGCTGTACAAGTCCAAATTTTTGTTTAAGAACTCCCTAGGGGCATCTGTACATTTATGGTGGTTGCAATTTTTGTACCATTAGTCATATGGTTGTTGTATGGTTGAATTTCTTTTCATATGATTAAGTGGCAACTTGAATTAGTTTTTGTGTGATTAAATTTGTCTTATTGGAAGTTGTTAAACCCACCTGCAATTGAGTTTGGTGGCTATAAGGCTATTGTATGACCTTGATTTATTTTTGGCAAATTTACAAAATTTGTACAGTTGAGTTCGTACAAAAAACTAGTTCATTTTCTTTTTTTTTGAACTTGGCTTTCAACTGAAAATTTTCAAACTTGGTTTTTAAAATTGAAATTCAATCGATCATGGTTTTGAATTATCCAAAACCATTTTGGTTTTTTGATATGTCATGTTGGCAATCCATTGATTCATCTCTTCCAACAACATTCCTTAGGTATTCATGCTTACACAGACTCCATGGCACCAACACTATCGAAGTCAGAAGAGTGTAAACCTTGTCTTTCAAAAGCTTGAGACTCTTGATACAACTTTGAGAATGTTAGGCTCTAATACTATATAATAATAACAAGAACACATGAATGAAAATACAGTTGCATTAATAATGAGAAAGCCAAAACTTTCTTATAAAGGGTTATAAGCTAGTCGAGTCAATCCACTTTATGGATGTGGGATAGACCGAGATACATAGTAAAGTGAAATAAAGTATTAAAAACACAAAATAATCTAAAGGTGAAGTGGTTTTATTAATTCCCGTGTCTAATATTTAATTGACTATTATAATTTGATATTTTCTTTAACACATGTTGTATTTCAAACAATTTTTTGATTGTCAGGTTTTGGTTTTACCACTGGTATGAACACAAATAGCTAATAATGCAAATACTCACATACAAAAATGAATAATAAAAGTAAAAAATGAGATTGCTAAAGAGCACAAAATCGTGGTAGTTGACGGTAGGTCAAGTGACGTGGGGGAAGGTAGCATGGTAAATGAGATTTTCAAAGTCTAAACTACAAAATGACAAAATGAAATTTTAATACAAACTTGGACCAAGTCCCTTAGACTAAGTCTCATCATTTTTCCCTACTTAGAGGATATTGTCCCTACTTTTTGTTGTAGATGAGGAAATGTTTGTTCAAACATTCACTAGGATAGTCACTTGGATTGGGTAGGTAAAGTTCCTTTGTAGTGGACCAATTAAATAGTGATTTGACGTTGCTTGCTAGATCTAGTGCCAACATGAAGTATAGTATCTTTAGGAAACGAGGTCGAAAACCATAAATGTTTGCCCACATATATGTGGCAAGAATTGCTTCTTCTAGGTGGGGAGGATCCTATATCTTGAGTTGGATTACATTTACCACATTATGGATACCAATATATGGTGGAGGACCCAATGTGGAGGACCCATCGTAGCATCTTTCTTCAACATGTTAGTGATAGGGTTCAGAATTTCAGGAAAATTTGGCACAAAGCGCATGATGAAGTTTATCTTACCAATAAAAGACTGGACAACCTTTTTATTTTTGGGGATCTCAATCTATTGAATGGCACAAACAACCTTTGGACCAATTTTTATACCTCCTGTTGATATGATGTGTTCCAGGATATTTCCTTTTGGCATGGAAAAGTGAGTCTTCCTAGGATTGAGAGATATTCCATATCTCCTGCACTTCTTGAAAACCTTCTCCAGATGCTGCAAATTTTCATCATCAGACTTGAGAAAATTGTGATGTCATCCAAGTATATAACCATAAATTTTTCCTTTTCCCCCATGAAAGCTATTTCCATGGCCCTCTGAAAAGTAGCCCCTGCGTTCATCATCCCGAAAGGAATCTTGTCATACATGAAAGTTCCCCATGGGGTGGTGAATGTTATTTTTTCTTTATCTTCCTCACACATTGTTATCTAGTTATAACCAGAGTATCCATCTAACAAGGAAATTTTGTGTGCACCTACCACCCTCTGTAAAATATGATCCATCTTGGGGAGGGGGTAGCTATCCTTAAGAGAAAACTTGTTGAGATTTATGAAATCAAAACACAAGCGTATCTCCCCATTTTTCTTCCTTACAGGTACTAAGTTGGCCACCTAGTTTGAGTACCTCAATGGTACAATAATCTTGTCATCCAAAATTCTTTTCAACTCTTTCTCAATTATGGACATTAACATGGGATTAAATTTCTGAATCTTTTGTCTGAATGGCTTGGAACTAGCCTTTAGAGGGATCTTGTGCTAGATGATGTCAGTGTCAAATGTATTCAAATATTCATAGGACCATGTAAAAATGTCAACAAACTTTTTTATGAGACTGACATACATATCCTTTTCTTCTGTAGCTATTGCTTTGGACAACTTGATGATCTTGGGAATCTCAGTGGTCCCAATATTGCAATATGTTATCTCTTCTTCATGATTCTTCATGGTAGCTCCTCTGTATAGATCATCACTGTCAAACAACCTTTCCAATGGCACTAGTCCTCTTGGAATGTGATTGGTTTTCATATCCAAAATATCATGACCAACTACTGTCTTCAACATATGAGATGTTTGTTGATCTTCTAATTCCTCATTTTCACTTTCTTAGCTTTCTTGATCAATTGAGATATTGGAGAATTCATCAATGGTGTGTAGAAACATATGAATCTCTAGATCATCACTAAAGACTTGCCAATTCCTTATGTTGTCTAGTATGGTTGTTCTATGCCTGACCTCCACCTAATATTTAATATTTGGGCCAATGAGAGGCCTGCAAGTGTTGGCAGCGAAGGCTGGAGAATCTGCCTTCTGATTCTGCTCTTTGGGAATGAAGGAAATGTTAAATGTTAGAAATAAATTATTGATCAAATCCCATACCTCATTTCTATATTTCTTGAGCCTCTGTTGTTTAGCTTGATAGATGTTCCTCACTTGATTGATGATCAACTCAGAATCACAAAAAAATTCTATACATTGAATGTCCATGTCTTTGGCAGTCCTCAATCCCAACACCAGAGCTTCATATTCAACTATATTATTAGTGGTTTCAAACTCCAGCTTATAAGAGATTGTGATTACCTCTTCTGAAGGGGAAATAAGGAGTATACCTGCACCTGATCCTTCCTTAGATGAAGAGTCATCTAAATACATTTTCCATACGTCATTTTGTTGACCTTTTAGTGGCTGATATTTGCGTTGGATAACTGATATTTCAGGTTCATCATCATTTAAATTAAAAACAGATGAACTGATCCCATCCTCAACAGCAAAAATGGGGTGATTCTTGGGTTCTGATGATAACTGACAATGTAGGATAACCTTACCTCTCTATATAGCCTCATATGTTCTCCTCCAAATAGAGGGATGGTGGCATAAGTGAGGTACATTTCTAATGATCCTCAAACTTCTTAGCCCAAGTTCTGGATAAGAGCATACCAAACTTTGGGGGAATGTCATCCACAACAATGCCCATCACTACACTCTTCATTGGTAACTATGCCAAAGAAACCACCATATCCTTTATCAGTCCCAAACATTTTACTTTCTTAGAATCAAAGGAGTAAAATTCTTGGTGATCTCCAGGCCTAGTTCTTCCATAACAACTTTGGGAATGACATTGTGTGAGGCTCCTGATTCCATAAGACAATTATGCGGGATGTTGTCGTGAAAATTTAAAGATATATAGAATGGTGGAGAAGCATTAGAGCCATCCTCAATGTGTGGACCCATTGTAATGGCTGGGTTTTCATCCTGCAAATTGATTACATCAGAAGACACACTAGGAGAAGTTGGTAGCAAAATTTTCATGATATATTTTTTGAAAGGTTCAGTCTTCGTCAATTCTGTCAAAGGCACATGGATATTGATCTTACTTAACTCATGTTCCAAGATGAAAGAGGCTAGTGGCCTATCAACTTCCTTTATTTTAGGGGTTGCATGTTTAGATGAGGGAGGTTGATGGGTTTTAGATGACATACCTTTACTTGGATTAGGCTTGGGAGGAACTTCGGGCTATTTTTTATGATTAGAGGTAGTGGCTTTGGGAGCCCCTGCTCTTGTCCTCAAATCATATTTCTTCTAGGGTTGGCCTTGTATAACTCCCTCTTCCCCTATATGATTATCAAACTGATTTGATAGTTGTGCTACCTCATATTCTTGTTGTGTTAGGTGGCTGGTATAATAATCTGTTTCATTGAAAAGCACAACAGTATCATCCACAACATCATTGTCTGCATCCATATCCTTAATATGATTGTTTTGGAAAGGAGGCACTACCCTTTGA
>ML812275.1:272524-282567 GCA_009831015.1 Picea engelmannii
AAGATCAACGGTCCATATCTCAAGCTTTCTTTAACGGCTGCGATCAAATCGCGAAATCGCATATCGCGATTTCGGGGTTTTCGTTGTCGAGTGAACTGGACATTTCAACGTCCCAATCGCCGAATCTCCGATGACTTATCTCCTTCGTAATTTCTACAAATCTGACGGTTGTCGGCCTTTCGGGAAATTTGAAAGGGATCCAACGGTCACTGGATCGATGTCTTCTTTCTTCTCTTTAAACTCTTGCTGCGCGTGTTTTCTTCAATGCTATTCCTCCTGAGCTTTTTCTCCTCGAATCCTTAAAGGATTCTGACGTCTGCTTTCGATCATTCACCTCTCTGAACCTTCCATCTTCACTATTGTACTTAAGCCATCATCACTACTGTACTTGCCATCAATGACAAGTCTATGCTGCCTGTAAAACATGTCAACAATCCTTTGTACATTCTTCCTGCACCCATGCCATATTCATTGCTGTACTTGCCATCAATGACAAGCATATGCTACATGTTAAACATTTTCCAACATGAACACCTAGCAGGGGTGACACTTCTTAACCTCTTTGATGCAATCTTTAAAAATAGACGGCCAAAAATAACCGGCTCGCAAAATTATTTGGATTGTCGAAAGTCCAGATCGATGACCACCACAAGCCCCATTGTGGCAGTCGTTTATAACATACTCAACTTCTTCATGAGTTAAACAATGATGTAGGATGTTGTCTACTCCTCGACAATAAAGAGTGTCGTCGATGATAAGATAGTTCTTAGCTTGGTACCATATACGTCGTCGGTCATCTCGCGAAAGATTATGAGGGAACTTCAAAGTTTGAAGATAGAGAACGATATCTCTATACCAAGGGTATGACGATGAGACAAGGAAAATGTGTTCATTCAAAAATGAATCAGCATGAATAACATCCTCATCTAATCGAGGGAAGTCGGATATTAACTCCTCAAAAACTAGTTATTTTTTGGACTTCGCAAAAGTGAAATCGAGATCTAATTCTTGTAGAATGACAATCCATTTATTGTACTTTCCCCCTATGATACGCCTAGTAAGGACGTATTGAAATGGATTGACATCAACAACCACAATATTTTTGCAAAGCAATATATAGTGTCGTAATCGTTGGACTGCATGGACGACAACCAAAGCTATCTTTTCAACATGAGAATACTTGAGTTTAGGGCCGACTAAGTTTCGACTAAGATAGTAAATGATATGTTCATGGAGCTCATCATCCTCCTAAACCAAAAACATACCAATCGTCTCTTCATATGTGGAGACATAAAACAAGTAATATCTACCATAGTCTGGAGACTTCAGCAAAGGCGTTGATACCAAGGATTTATTCAAAGCATCGAACGATTTCTGGGATCGCTCATCCCAGATAAAATTAGTGTCCTTCTTCAAGAGACACATGAAACCCTTACTAATATTAGCATAGTTCACTATAAACCATTGTAAAAATTTAGTTTTCCCTTGCAAACCTTGAAGTTGATGAATAGTGTGTGGGGGAGGCAATCAAACTATTACCTCAACCTTTAACGGATCTACCATGATCCCAGTATCAAAGACTAAAAATCCTATAAGTTGACATCACCTAACGCAAAAGATGCATTTATGAGGGTTCAAACGGATGCAATAATGGCGACATCTTTCAAAAACTAACCAAAGGTGCTTAGGGTGATCCACTCTCTTACGGGAGTGAGAAACAAGATCGTCGAGATAGGCTACGACTATATGCTTGATATCATGAAAAGAAAATGTCATAGCACGTTGAAAGGTTGCTCCGACGTTCTTAAGGCCAAAAGGAATCTTCTGGTATGCAAATGTACCCGAAGGGAAAATAAATGTTGTCTTATGTTGGTCCTCGGGTTTAATCTGAATTTGGTTATACCCTGAAAATATGTCCATGAAATAAAAAAAACTTCATTTTCCACACACTCGTTGAGAATCTGATCGATGAAGGGTGTCAATAAGTTGTCCTTGGGACGGGATTTATTCAGGTCAAAAAAATCCATGCATACGTGGATGGTTCCTTGCTTTTTATTCATAGGAAAGGGATTGGATACCCATTCAGTCAAGGGAACCGGGTAGATAAAGCCAACATTAAGAAATTTTTCTACCTCTACCTTAATAGCAGGGGCCTTCCTATGATTGAAAACTCTAAGTCGTTGTCGAATAGGTTTGGCATCTGAGTAGGTTTTAATCTCATGTTAGACAATTCGGGGGTCAATTCTTGGAATCTCTTCATATAACCAAGTGAATACGTTGTGGAATTCCTTGAAGAGCTCAGTGTAGAACAAAATTTATTCCGGTGAACAATCTGGATCGATGTATACATTTTCAACATTTCCAGGGGTATGAGAGATATCGATCGTGATGGTAGGGTAGATACTCACCATGTTTCCTTAGGCATAAATGTTGTGTGTATCAAGTGGAACTACGACATGACTGACTATCTCGCTCAAGGTAGATCTAAAATAATCTTGTTCGATTCTGGAAAGATCTAGGAGAAAATAAGAGCGATGATGCATATCATCCCATGGCTTGTCAGAACCATTCATGGCCTCTATGATAGATTCATCCGAAGGTAAAGTCTCATTGAAGCAGTCATGTGAACAAGATGATGAATTGGCCCATACAGGCTCTAGAACAGGATCCTCCTCATCCATCTATGAGGTAACAAGATCTAGATCGGTGGAAGATTCAAGAACAAATTGATATGTTATCTCTATTGTCGATAATGGCATTTTCATTCCAGTATGTGACTAACCCTCACAAGACATAGTTGAGGAAGGTAGGGTCCAAAGATCGTTAAAATATGAAGTGCAAAAAGGAACAAACCTCTCTAACAAAGCATACTTACTGGACATGGCATATATATGATGAACCGATGCCATGAAGTCAAAGGTACCCATAAGGGATGAATCCATTCTGACACCAATATTCTCAGTTTTCGACTGAGAATTGTTGATCACGGGGATCAACAGTCTAATATATGCATTGGGGCTAGCATACTCAAAGTAAAACCAATCAATCGTCATGATCTTCCCATTGTGAGGAAAGAAAGAGTGTGGAAGATGAACGATACAATTGTAGTCATAGCATAAGTCTAATTGTGTCCTAGTAATAAGTTATAGTTGAGGGGCACATCAACCACCTCGACATCCACCTCTACCATCTTCCCACCTAACTGGACCGAAAAGGCAGGAAGAATACCATGAGGGTGGAAGGAATGACCGTCAAAAGCAGTCAACATGGTCGGATATTGAGAAAGGATCGGAGAGCCAAGGGATTTCCAACAGACCAGCGGCATTACACATGTTGCAGTGCCTTCATCAACAACAGTATGTTTGATGGTATACTTTGAGTAACCCACGTGGATTTGGAATTCCACATGGTAATGAAAGCGAGGCTTCACATTTGTGAAGTCAAACTTGATAACTTTAGAGGAACAAGGATATAGAGATCCTAACATAGATAGCAAGGTATTTCTTTGTGAAGGACACGTATGGAGTACCTCCCGATCCAACATCGCACAAGGGGTTTGACCTAGATCCTCAACAATAGATTAATTCTGGGTGGCTCTAGCATTAGTATTGTGAGTAGAGTGCTTGGGTACTCCTTTTGGAATATGAGGTGGGAGCTATGGTTTTTCGATCTGTAAGGGAGTCTTTGGAGGAGGAGGAGAATCTAGACCAGGTACATTCTATGGAGAACTATAATCACGATACCGAGTGGCTACATTAACCTTAGATTTAACCATATTGATGCACAAATGTTCACCGTCTTGCATCGGTGGGTTTTGACTCCCACTCGCCGCATTTCCATCATTCGAGGAGCTCGATTCCATGTGCTTATTATGTGGAAAAGGATTAGTCAGCATAGTGGGCGGTAGAGATAAAATCCTCGCAACTTTCGAACGTTTGGGGCATAAATGGGTAAGGTGATCATCTATACAAAGATTGCATGGAAACTTCACCTTTTGCCTTTCTTTATTTCCCTCACCAACATTATTATTCAACTTCTCATCATTACCATTGTCCTTGGGTTTATTATTCTTCCCACCCCTATGATTATTACTACATTCTTTCTTTTTATTCCCTCCTGGTTGTTAGTTACCATTGGGTTTGGTCGATGAATGCACATAATGTACATCCGTTGACTGAGTGGGAGTGGAGGACACAGATGAAGATGGCCCTCCTACAGACTATTTTAGAGACAACTCTTTCAAATGGCTTGTTACCGAGTCTGGAGATTTTACATTGGCAGAACCTACAATGCCATCGACATGAGGCCTGAGATTTCATCTAGAGTCATAGTTTGACCTCGGTGCGTCTGGAAGAATATCGTATAACATCCTAGAATGATAATATATAAGATCTAGCTACTGGGATTTAAAAATTACTTCTTCCTCAGATGTAACCCCAGATGTAGAAACATCCTTTGAAATATGAGGCAGTAGAGACTTGAGGAACCACTCTAGCAGGAATTCTATGTGTATGCATGTCTTGATCAACTTCTTCCATCTACGCCACTCCTGGATGTGATATGAGATATGAATGTCTTTGTCTTGATGTAAGGTCGACAAAAGTTCTAAGCCAACATCGTAATGAATCGTCAATTGGAAGTGGTTGAGGAAGACTAAGACCATCTAATTAAAGGTTCTGTATGTCCCCCTAGGTAGCTCGATATACCATTTCGCGGAGACCCTCGTGAGGGTGCATTGAAATAATCTTAACTGAATAGAACATTCGTTAAGGGAATTCAAAGAGCACCAAAGGTGAAAAGTAGTGACGTGATCACTAGGATCCTCACCATTCTTGCCTTTGAATTTTGGAATATCTGAAGGAATATTGTTGGGGACGGGGGGGCATGTCGGATCATGACACACAAGATAATTCATTAACTTAGACAAGTCTGGCAGATTGAGCATGGCCAGAAAAGGGAGATGGGGTTGTGGCATATGACACTAATCTCCTTGGAAATATTGTTGTTGGGGAATCGCAGCCCATTCAGGGTTCTGGTAAGCACTATGGCCCTGTTTGGGATTGTAATACCCTCCTCCGAACTGATTCATGAGGGGTTGGTTGGGCACAATTCTAGTAGGAAATTTCTGATGAGGGTTGTAAAAATTGTCCCTAGCTGAAGTGGCTCAAGGTTGGGGGTTTCCCAAGGTATGAAACTGACCTCCTTTGGGTGTGAATCTAGAGGATAAAGGTGGATTCATCATGCCAAACATGTTGGTTAGAATCAATATAGAGGAGGTGGGTGTAAAGGATAGACCATAAGCAGTATCTTGTCCACTAGGTTGGTTACTCCATCCAAAAGCATTAGGAACAAGATTAGACTTGGGATTAATAGGAGGAATTCCTCCAACTGTAGGAGTTGTTTGCGGGAGATGGGTACCACCAAACAAAAGTGGAGTATGTGGAGGATTTCTTCCCCCAATTCCAATACTAGTATTCGGAATAGACATTGGGATGGAGGATGAAAATTGCGATGTGAAATTTGGCATACCATAAGAAAAAGGACTAGAGGCCATAGGGATGGACTGAACATTATAGCTCGACAAGTGACAAAGGGACCCAAAAGGGTTCATGGCTATAGGCTGAGTATTTACTATAGGATGGACAGGGGTGACGATAGGCACCTCTGGCACTACAACCATTGTGGTTGAAGGTGTCGAAGGGGTACCGTTAACTATAGTAGGTATGGGATTTGAAGGACTACCAGTATATTTTTGACTTGATTCAATACTCATCTTTGAATGATCACAAGTCTGATAAGTGGAGGTGTGTGTACCACATTTGATAACTTTACGCCTTTTAGAAGGAAAAGACTCAAAATGCAGTGGTAACTGTAACAAGCGGTGAGACCTAAGGGGAAGTTGGTCTGACTCCACAATGACTCAAGACTCGAGATATAAAAAATAAATCCTAAGTCCAACTAGTAATCACAGATCACTCCAAAATAAGATAAACAAAAGTCCAATATGCACACAAACATGATAAAGTGTCTGAAAGGGGCCTCCATCCCTAAAGTAGGTGTGCCTCACCTAAGAGGGGCCTGAGACTCCCTGCTAAAGATAGAAGGTATCAGAATCAGTTATAAGGGCCCTCATGGGATTAATAACCAGTCGTTCAGATCCCCCCAGGAGAGGTAATACTTCATAAAGGTTGTGTATTTGTCCGACTCTTATCTTACCTAGAGTACCTACAAAATAACCCCTGGAAGTAACCTATGTGGTACCTATGTCAAGAAACTAAGAAACTGTGATATAACTAATGCGCAAGAGAATAGTTCTAAGTCAGGTCCACTGTATGGGAAAGGTAAAAATATTGAAACCTCAAAAGCACTACCTCTCACAGAGTTAAATGTACTAGCAAGATCCCCATATACGAATAGATCCCCAGAAATATATCTGGTGCTAAGAAGGTATTGGGGGGATATGCCCTCAACCAACCTCATGCGACCTCGTGCTTAACTCTGGTGTAAGCGGAGCCTCCTGATGTCACCAATTATACAATGGATTTCACCACTCCCTTAGTCAGACATATACGTTGATTTAATAGCCTTGGAGAAGTTTACTCACAAAATCCTATTCCAAGGCTCTAAATCCTAAGCTAGTTTGTGCACCCTAGAAAATGAAATTGTTTCTAATCAATTTTAAATGACCAGTGTTTCTTTTAATGGCCTTGCTCACTCACAAAATGCGCAGTCGTGAAACTAATGATGCTATGACTCCGCAAGAAAATAAATGAATATGAATAACATGAAAATTTCTAACTTCAATTCCCAATAAATGATAAGCTTTTCAAAATGCAATTTTCAATTTAGTTCTGCAATTCCAGATAATATGCAATATGTCTATACATGTATTAAGATCAATGATAAGAACCCAAAAAGATCAAATGTCATTAATGCAAAATGCCTAATATTTTTGTATTTTCAATATAAAAGAATGAAAATGCAAGGACTGAATAACAACTTGATATAAAAATTCTACTGTATGTAAACAGAGACAAACCAAGTAGGATATCAAGAAGAAAACACCCATCCCAAGATTCAAGTACAATCAAATGAAAAGGATGGTGAGAAAGGAACCGCCCAAAAATTCAACCAAAGAAAGGTTTCATATCATTCCATAGACACTTAACAGCTATAACAGAGACCCAAGAAGACTCAACAACCATCAAAACTTACCCAACAAACATCAAACCCAAAAACCAAGCATAAAAGGATGATGTACACGACTGCTTAGGAGAAAATCACGTATATACGCCTCTTGCAGAAGGACAACACACGTATGTACATGACCGTCAAGTAAAAACCCGCGTATATGTGTTAAAACACAGCTAGGCTAAGGAGAAGGATAAGAAACTCAGAATCAGAATGAACAGAGGCTATCAAGCAGTCATATGACAAGAAACTCAATATAAACAAGAGCAATCAAAGGAGAAAATCACTCCAAACCCCGAAAAGAAGATTATATCCCCAGTATGGTCACCAATCTTGTTACGAGGAAAATCTCTCTATGGCTAGGGGTAAGCCACAACAGACAGAAATGACTGCAAAAAACAACTCTAATATCAGGCATGCTATATAAACAAATATGCTAACAAGACAAGATAAAGATCCTACCTTTTCCAGACGTTCGATGAAGTCCACCATTGAGCACTTGACTCAAAGAAATACACCTGCAAATTGTCTTCAACAACCAAGAAATGCAAGCATATGGTGATAATATATAATTTTAGCACATTCAATAACATAATCCATCAACATTCATAACAAATATTCCCATGAAATAACAATTAAAATATGTGCAAGATATTAATTGGACAAGAAAAGAGTATTTCTATTAAAAAGTAATCAACAGAAGTGAATGAATTACAAACGTCTGTGTCGGCACAGTTCAGAACCGAGAAACTAAGTCCCTTCCAACTGGGCCTCCACCACTTCAATCCTACACCAAAGGCAAGCTCATATAAGAGAGACAATGAGGTTCTCAATCATGTAGGGAAGATCTTGGGGGATGAACAATGTATTCAGACTTAAAAGGATAAAGGGATGCAAACTCAATATGAAGTAAATAATTTCTCTAGAGTAACTTTTCTCTCAAAGTTGAATTATTTTCCCTCTTTTCCATAGCTCAGATTTGAACCATTTATAGCCTTCAAGTGGAACTGAAGGGTCGATTCAGAACGTTTCCAGTGTATGGAAAGTCAAGGATCATGGATCTCATGACGTGACATGGAAACCTGACACCATTTTTTAATTTTGGGCACAAAACCTGATGTACGCGGGTTGTAGTGGTGCAACCTGCATATACACATGTTGTATAATAGGTAGGGCATGTATATGTGGAAACATATTGTTTTCAACTCTGGGATTTGCAAAAAGGGACTTCAAGTCTACATAGGGAAATGGAAAAAGGCCTTCTGAGCAAATTTGCATAGGGTGACGCAAATCTTGCAATAACAATAGTAAAATAATGTTACAAAATGTTTTTTCCAATTATAAACTAACTCATATTGACCGAAATTCAATCATAGTTTTGGATCAATAAAATCTATTTTGTTATATAAGATTCTATCGGTTAGAAAAAAATTGCTATAAAATTAAATGTATCGAATCTTTGGATTAATATAAACACATTGAAGATATAGCCTTAACATCATATGGGAATTGAGTGAACACTCACCCCTCAAATTAAATGGGAGGGGCAAGGCAATGAATGAGGGTAGGAGAGGTGGGGTGGGGAGAGGTAGAGGGAATGAGAGGGATGGGGAGTAGATAAGGAAAAACAGGTGGATTTGTGGAGAGGAGAGGAATGGGGTAGAGCTGGGAAGTGTGTTGGAGTGGAGGAGAGATTTTTTGGTTGGGGTTGGTACACATGGAGCGGATGGAGAGTTTTTAGGGTGGAGAGGGGACGACAAAGGGGTTTGTATTTTAGTTGTTTTTTATTTAAAATTTGTTTTTCTTTTTTAAAATAAGGGTTTGTATTTTAGTTGTTTTTTATTTAAAATTTGTTTTTCTTTTTTAATTATTTTAGTTTAGTTTTTGTTGTTTTTATTTGATTCTTTTGTGTCTTAAACTTTTGGTTTTATTTTAAAAATATTTGGAACAATGGTTTATTTTATTTATTTATTTTAAATTTTGTTTTTAAAAATATTTTTTATAACTGATTTTAATTTTGTTTTATATGTTTAAACAATTTTTTATCCATTTAAGTTGAGTTTTATTTCTTTTCCAATTTCTACAATTAGAAAACACTTCCTCTTGGAATGTTCTTGATTGTCGTTCCTGTGATTCAACTTTGGGTGAAGATTCTAACATTTTTTAGCTTCTAACATTTTTTAATAGCATGACCATCAATGTTCCAATGGTTACTGTTGTAACCTAGGTCTGCACCCCTTCCCTTCTTCCTCCTTTACCCTATCCATCCACCAATTCTGAGTTTTGTGGTTTCTTCCTTAGATTATACTCCATTTTTCTTCATTCATCTTCATGACCCTTGCTCGTCTATACTTATTTTTCACCATATGTTTGATTTCTTGAAAAAGGATCACATGTTTTGGTTTGAGTTTCGAATACTCGTCATCATATTTTCCACTAACAAAGCATGTAGCAGGTCCACCGAGTCTTTTGTGTGTGTGCAGGAGATATCTAGGTTCAAAAAATCCATTGTAAGCTCAGTAAGCTTCTACAGAAGCTAGAAACTAATCAGAGTAGGACATGTCAGATTCGAAATACACGCAAACAGTAGGTTGACATGATCGACGGTGAAGATCCGACAGTGAGGCCAGATTGACGGTTCCTATACGTTCGGAGTTTCAAAGACATGGAGAAAATACTTTTTTTCATGGAGTGCCTAACTCCTGCGCTAATCCCTATTAGTGGCATCCCCATCCTTTGGATCAATGACCCTCACATGATTTCGAACCCCCGCAACCCTTCTACCTTTAATGGTGGGGGGTCCAGAATGGTGGTTTCCCCACGCTCGATCCCACCTAACATGGTGCCTCCTC
>ML812275.1:283231-309063 GCA_009831015.1 Picea engelmannii
TTAATTGTAAATTTTTATACCTAGTGAATATATGTTGATGAAAGTTGTGTTCTCTTACTCAAATCCTTATGTGTTGATTCTTATCTTGAATGCATATTTTTTTATGTGTGCAATGTACATTTCCTTATTCTTTGAGCTGTTGTTTTAGTTTATCTTTTGCTGATTATGCAACCTGTTATACAACTATTGTTCAGTGAAAGATCCACTATTTTTGCAACCTGTTGAACGATTTGCATCTAGATGTTTGTCTAATTCTTGAGATATTATTTTAGGTCTTATTTTTCACATAGCAAGTGATTCATTGCATTGCTTGTTGTTATTGTCTGTGTTTGTCTTTTCATACCCTCAATTGTCATTTAATACCCATAGCATTAGCAAAGGAGAACCTACTATTATATTGTGTGGCTTGTCCTACCAAAGTACCATATTCGAAAACTTTTCCTTAAGCTTACCAACAAGACCTACTTGTAAAAAAACAATCATTACAAACTTGGCATGGCCTAGCTTTTCCCTTTAGCAGTCAGGTGTAGACCTTAGGACCAACATATTATGTCATCGTTGTGGAGGACGGAGTAACAAAATATATTTCCCTAGGAGAACTTGATCCGGATTTTATGAGTAGAATGAAATGAATAAAAATTATTAACAGGTGCTTAACACAAAATAACAGATATACAATAAAACTGTTTTTCTATTCAATAATGAAATAAGTTGAAACTGTAAAATGCAGTGGAAACAAGCTTGTTGGAATGGTGACGGCTTATCTCTGAGAAGAGATTTGATGGTTGTGTGCATTCACAAGAAGAAGATTACAATGAGGCTCTGAAGGCCTTTTTACAATAAACAAGAATGCCAAAAACCCTAGACATCCAAAAACCTAACCCTAGGAGATGAAGCACCAAAAGTCATGTGGGCCCCGTTTGGGTAAGTTAGTACATCAACTTCCCGGGGTCGTAACTTTTGCATACGATCTCTGTTTTAGGCGTGTGATAGCCCATTGGAAAGGTATCTTAGAGGAGATTCATTTTGGGGGCTCAATAATTCCTTTGGATATCATTAAGAAGCTTGATCCTAAAAAACCTTCATTTAGGCCCTCAAAATGGCCCCAGAAGTTAAAACTGCTAAAAATATAAATTGCCAAAATTGTCAGAAAACTATTTTAAACCAGTTGGAAAAGGTGGGTGGCCACCGATATCCATCTAGATCAATACTCCCTCCTTAGGAATAAATGGTCTCCATTACGTTGAGGTCCCCCATTAGATGAGGAAATTTCTATTGAATTTGGCCCCGGGTGAGCCACTTGCCTTGGTGCAGGAGATGCCTGCTTTGACGACTTGATAAAGTTGGATCCTTTGTTGTGAGTGCCCTTGATCTATGTGTCCACAATATGATCATTGGATTCCTTTTGTATGCAGTCGGGTTTGAGCTATGTTGGTGTCAGTTGTTCTGCTACTTATGAGGTGTCCAATAATGGTGGGAAATAAGGGCAAAGAAGATCCACGTTGAACACTGGGTGCAGGCCAAGGAAAGGAGGAATGTTGAGCTCAAAATCATTATCCCCCATGACCTTGGTGATAGTGTATGGCCCATTACGGAGTGGGTGAAGCTTCCAATGGGGTCCTGTAAGGCGTTCTTTCAGCAAGTGAAACTAAACTTTGTTGCCCACTTGGAACTTATGTGGCACTCGATGTTGATCATGGCATTGTTTGTACTTGTCATTGGACTTTTGTAGGATATATTGAACCTATTGGTGGATGTGTTGGATCCGCTCAATGAATCAAGTGGCTTTTTCAGCTTCAGTTGGAGCAAGAGATGAGTCGGTCGAAGTGACTACAAGGGGAAGTGCAACATCTATGGGACCCAATGGTTGGAATCCCAACCCCACCTGAAAGGGGTTGTGGCCGATTGAGCTATGCAGGGCTCGATTGTAGCTATGTTGGACATAGGGAAGGCTCTCATCCCATGTGTGAGGGTGATTTGAATTATACATGTGAAGGATATCCACAACCATTCGATTTACAACCTTGGTTTGGCCATCTATCTGGGGGTGGAAGGCCATGGATTTGGTGAGCTTGGTGTCCATCAATGACCAGAGGCTCGACCAGAATGTGCTGAGAAATATACTATCCTGATTTGAGACAATGGTTTCTGGGATTCCAAAATGTACCTAGACTCATTCAAAGAAGAGCTTGGCATGGCCTTTGCTGTGATGCTCTTCTTGTAGGCAACCATAATCGCCATCTTAGAAAATCGATAAAAAACCACAAAAAAACAGTCATTTCCCTGCTTGGTGGACGGGAGGCCTGACATGTAATCCATTGAGATGGATTCCCATGGCCTGTCAAGAGTAGGAAGAGGGGTGTACATGCCCTGTTTCTTAGTGATCGGTTTGCAAAATAGCGCAGGCAGTGCAGGACCCGAGATACTTGTTGACCTCCTGTCAAAGTTTCGGCCAGTAGAAATGTTTCTGTAGCATCGCCACTGTCTTTTCGACACCAAAGTGTCATGCCACCCGACTGTAGTGGGATTCCCAAATCAGCTTCGCTCTCTCACTTGATGGAACACAGATATGGCCTAGACGACACAAAAACCCATCCTGAAGATGGAAATTATCGACAACTGTGTTTGCACCCAACATTTGGTAGGTGGTGGCGAAGTCAGGGTCTATCTCATAGAGTTGGGGCCATCTAGATGTCTCATGGCTGCAAGAGTCTAGCACTGTGGTGAGTGTCGCGATTGGCGATCTGTTGAGGCAATCAACAACGCGATTGGTGCTTCCTATTTTATACTTGATGTTGAGGTGGAATTGTTGCAAGTATGTGGACCACTTTTGATGGTAGTCATACTGTAATTTTCCTTATGTATGCATGAACTGTAGTGGCTTATGATCAGTGTGGATGATTGTCTCCTTCCCAAGAATGTAATGTCTCCACTGGCGACAGGCTTTCACAATGGATTACATTTCTTTGTCGTAAGTAGGGTACTTATGGATAGTATCTGATAGTGTCTCACTATGATAGGCCACAGGGTGGTCATGCTGAGTGAGAATGGTGCCCACAGCATAGTTTGAAGCATCTGTCTCGATCTCAATGGGATATTGCAGATCTGGTAGTGAAAGTGATGAGGCTGAGCACAAGCACTGCTTCAAATCATCGAACGCTTATTGTTGGGACTAGCCCCACGCAAATTTTGCCTTACCACCACCTCTGTTTATTTGGCTAAGGGTCCATGCAATATGGTAGAATCCCAACATGAACCTACGATAGAAATTGGCAAGGCCCAAGAAGCTTCGAAGCTCAGTGAGTGTTGTTGGGGCTGGCCAGTCACGAATGACTTGGATCTTGGCTGGATCCACATGTATGCCATGCTGATCAATGATGTAGCCTAGGTAATGGACCATGTCCATGACGAAGGAGAATTTTTCCAAGTTGGCATATAGCTTGTGTTGTCGTAGGGTGTGCAGAACCTGCTCAATATGTTGCAAGTGTTCGACCCAAGTCTTGCTGTAAATTAGAATGTCATCCAGATACACCACTAAAAAATTATTGGTGAATGGTCGCAGGATATCATCCATCATCCTCATGAAAGTGGTTGGAGCATTTGTCAAACCAAAGGGCATGACCAACCATTCAAAAAGGCCTTCCTTTGACTTGAAGGGGGTCTTCCATACATCTGTCTGTTCTATCGGGACCTGGTGGTAGCCAGACTTTAGATCAATCTTACTGAAGTATTTGGCCCCCGTGAGTTGATCAAGGAGGTCGTTGATTCGGGGAATCAGGTACCAGTTTCTGAATGTGATTTTATTCAGAGCCCGATAATCAATACAGAGTCGCCAGGTTCCATCTTTCTTCTGTACCAGCATGATTGGGCTCCCGCAAGGTGATGAGATGGGGTGGATGTGCCCCTTGTGGAGAAGTTCTTGGATCTGTCGCTTGATCTCCTCATTCTCTAACAAAGAGAAACATTAGACTGGCCCATTGGGAAGTGATGCGTCAGGTTTTAGATCGATGGGGTTCTTGACCTGTCAGTGAAGAGGTACCCCTATAGGTGAGGAGAATATATCTGAGTATTGTTCCATGACCTTATCTAATTACTTCTGTTGTGTGGAGAGGTTGGACGCAGAGACCCTGGATGTGGCTGTGATCTTTATCTTATTCTGAGAGTGAATCACGAAGAAGACAAACTTCCCCATCTAAGAGATGACCTTCCTACATTGCTTAGCAAAGATCAAGGAAATAACACTAGGTGGGACTTCCTCGGGTATCCTATACAATTTCCTGTTCAAAGTAATAATAACACTACGAGGCCTAGACTCATATACAACATGACGTTTCCATAAATAAGGTTGGCCCAAAATAACATCACAAACTTCAAGAGGAGAAACATCACACAATACCTCGTCTTTGAAGGGCTTGATGTCGTACAACAGTCGACATTGTTGGCTGACACGGAGATCGCTTCCTTGGTGGAGCCATCCAATGGTGTAGGGTTGTGGGTGCGGCGTTGTTGACAGGGCCAACCGCTTGACGACCTCTGCTAAGATGAGGTTCTTCTGGCTACCTCTATCAACAATGAAGTGCATTGGGGTGCCTTTTACCCACATCTGTGAATGGAAGAAGCGCTCTCCTTCTTCTGGCTCGTCTGGTTCACCAGGCTGGAGCTTGGTGGTAGAAACGGTGGCACTGGGTTCTACATCAATGGTCTGTCTTCCCCTTTCTAGTTATGGATTAGAGTCAGAATCTGCATCTGATTAAGAGGCTTTCACTTCGGCCACCAGTGACTGTTTTGAGCGGCAGTCAATAGTGTTATGCCAAGAGCTCTTATGGAAGTCGCACCACTTCCCGGTATCTTTCTTTATCTTTTCGGTGTCCTTCTTTGCTTGCGGTTTGGACTGGTTGTCCTCATATTTTCCATCTTTGCTTTGTCCTTTGTTATGTGGGTTGGTTCGGCCCTTTCCTGGATTTTGTTGTGCGGGGTTCCCAGGCCCAAATTGCCACGTCTTTTGTTTGAGCTTCTGCTCGATTTTGACGTCATATCGGTAGGCCAAGTCCAAGGATGAGATGTCCAGAAATTCTAGTTCGGTATGGATGTATCTATGCAAAGCACCGTAATACTTGAGCACCAGATTTTGCTCTGAATCTTTGATACCCAGTTTGGTGTGCAAGGTGTGGAAGATATTTGTGAAATCTGGCACTACTTGGTTCTTTCTTTCCGCAGTGTGGTCCATTTGGTATACAGGTCGTCGTAACTTTCGACATGGTAATATTGTTCCTTAATAGCGTCCCTGAAGGATTCCCAGGTGGCCGTGACTGAAAATAATGAGGTTTCCTTTGTTTCCTTTTGCTCACAGAAGGTTTCCCACCAATCTTTGACATGGGGAATAGCTTTGAGGAGCGCAAAAGTAATCTTTTCTCTATTCGAAAAGTTATGGACAAAAAAATACCCTTCTAGTAGATTCAACCACTTGTCTACAACATCTGCATCTATCTGACCTTCAAATATAGGAATATAGAAGTTTACTTGTACCTTGAAGGGGGCGGCACCTCCATTCGAAGAAGATGCATCATCTGTTGGTAGCCGCCAAAGGATTTGTGCGAAACTATCCATCATCTTGTTCCTCTATTGCATGAGGGATTCCTCAATCAACAGTTTGAAAGGATCTCCTATCCCGTCATCTTTCTTTTCTCCTGCCATGAGAGGTCACGTGGGCATGCAAGAGCTTCTGTCCTTAAGAGAAACAAGCTCGAGACCCAACTCTTTGTACTTCGACCTCGTTGGGGACATGCATTAAGACGACAAGGAGCAGACCGCTCTGATACCACTAATCCGGATTTTATGAGTAGAATGAAATGAATATAGATTATTAATAGGTTCTTAACAAAAAATAACAGAGATACACTAAAACTAGTTTTCTATTCAATAACGAAATAAACTAAAACTATAAAATGCAACGGAAACAAGCTTCCTGGAATGGTGGTGGCTTATCTCTGAGAAGAGATGTGATGGTTGCACGCATTTGCAAGAAGAATATTACAATGAGGATTTGACATCCTTTTTACAATAAACAATAATTCAAAAAACCCTAGACATCCAAAAACCTAACCCTAGGAGATGAAGTGCCAAAAGTCATGTGGGCCCCGTTTGGGTAAGTTAGTACATCAACTTCTCGGGGTCGTAACTTTTCCATACCATCTCTATTTTAGGTGTGTGATAGCCCGTTCGAAAGGTATTGTCGAGGACATTAATTTTGGGGGCTCAATCATGCCTTTGGATATCATTGAGGAGCTCAATCCTGAAAAACCTTCATTTAGGCCCTCAAAATGGCCATGAAAGTTAAAATTGCTAAAAATAGTAAATTGCCAAAATTGTCAGAAAACTGTTTTGAGCCAGTTGGAAAAGGTGGGTGGCCACCGATATCCATCTGGATCAGAACTACATTTATTATCTCTTACCTTTGATGGTGAACAAATATCAGATGCAGACAGACTACCATATTTCACCTGGAGACTCCACTGAGTAGAATTTACAAAAGAAATACTGGCGCCCAGAAAAGAATTCAAAAGATCCAAAGTGAAACACATCAAATCCACCAAGTCTCATATTAATCCTAATAATAAAACAGTAGTCTCTGAGATAGAAAGGAAATTAAGAAAATACACAGTAGCTCAGAGATATACCTCCCCCCTCAAAGGTAAAACTGCACACAAAGTGTCTACTTCCTTTCATCATAACAAGAAGCTTGAATTTTCTATCCTTGAGAATCATAATTCCAAGGAACCTCATACTTCTTCAACTCTTGACTTTACTTCGTCATCCAATCCAGCATCCACCTCTGTAGATCCCATAAAGATTCAGATTTCTATTGCCCAAGCCATGGCTACTAACATGATGGATGTCATTATTGTTTCCAGATATGCACTCCTAGTTCTTCCTATAGGCTTACATGCCCTCCTAGCCACAGATTACATGAAATATTTACCAAGATATAATGGGGAAGGTGATGTCACTTTTGAGGAACATCTAGTATCCTTTTACAGCGTTGCAGATAAATTTAACATTGATTATGTTGATGTATGGATGAGGTTGTTTTTATATAGTCTGGATGGAGAAGTCAGAAAAATGGTTCAAGGATCTTCCTCCATCCTCCATTGTAGATATTGACGAATTGGATGAAACTTTCATAAAACAATGGGGAGAAAGGAGATATTATCTCTACTACATCACTGAGTTTGGGGCCCTAAAGAGAAAGAATGGTGAATCTATTTCATATTTCACCAAGAGATTCAATAAGATGTATGGTACAATCCCAGATGATATCAAACCAACTGAAGCCTCTTCCAATATCACTTATGCTAATGAATTTGATGCAAAGTTCTCCCTTCTACCGAGGGAAAAAAGATCTTCCACACTGTTTTCCATGCATGAAGCATCCATTGAGGTCGAATCTAATATCTTGGCATCATACAGATTAAAGACTAGATTTGATAAAGATAAAAAGAAACAAAGAGAGGATTCCCCTGCCTCCCCTAGCCCAGCCACATCTGATCCCAAACTTGATGAAATGAAAAAAACTTTGAAGGATCTGACATCTAAAATAGCTAAGTTGAAGTGGGAATCTAAACATCCAAATGAAGATTTTCATGGGGTTGGGAATAAAAATCCAAACCAATTTAGAAGGCCTAATGATGCTGCTCAAACAATGCAGAGGGAAAGGAGAAATGTTGATGGTCAAAGGGTAGTGCCTCCTTTCCAAAACAATCATATTAAGGATATGGATGCAGACAATGATGTTGTGGATGATACTGTTGTGCTTTTCAATGAAACAGATTATTATACCAGCCACCTAACACAACAAGAATATGAGGTAGCACAACTATCAAATCAGTTTGATAATCATATAGGGGAAGAGGGAGTTATACAAGGCCAACCCTAGAAGAAATATGATTTGAGGACAAGAGCAGGGGCTCCCAAAGCCACTACCTCTAATCATAAAAAATAGCCCGAAGTTCCTCCCAAGCCTAATCCAAGTAAAGGTATGTCATCTAAAACCCATCAACCTCCCTCATCTAAACATGCAACCCCTAAAATAAAGGAAGTTGATAGGCCACTAGCCTCTTTCATCTTGGAACATGAGTTAAGTAAGATCAATATCCATGTGCCTTTGACAGAATTGACGAAGACTGAACCTTTCAAAAAATATATCATGAAAATTTTGCTACCAACTTCTCCTAGTGTGTCTTCTGATGTAATCAATTTGCAGGATGAAAACCCAGCCATTACAATGGGTCCACACATTGAGGATGGCTCTAATGCTTCTCCACCATTCTATATATCTTTAAATTTTCACGACAACATCCCGCATAATTGTCTTATGGAATCAGGAGCCTCACACAATGTCATTCCCAAAGTTGTTATGGAAGAACTAGGCCTGGAGATCACCAAGAATTTTACTCCTTTGATTCTAAGAAAGTAAAATGTTTGGGACTGATAAAGGATATGGTGGTTTCTTTGGCATAGTTACCAATGAAGAGTGTAGTGATGGGCATTGTTGTGGATGACATTCCCCCAAAGTTTGGTATGCTCTTATCCAGAACTTGGGCTAAGAAGTTTGAGGATCATTAGAAATGTACCTCACTTATGCCACCATCCCTCTATTTGGAGGAGAACATATGAGGCTATATAGAGAGGTAAGGTTATCCTACATTGTCAGTTATCATCAGAACCCAAGAATCACCCCATTTTTGCTGTTGAGGATGGGATCAGTTCATCTGTTTTTAATTTAA
Organism: Picea engelmannii; assembly: GCA_009831015.1. Lineage (NCBI taxonomy): Eukaryota > Viridiplantae > Streptophyta > Pinopsida > Pinales > Pinaceae > Picea > Picea engelmannii. The sequence continues at coordinate 292,015 of ML812275.1, forward strand.
ATGATGATGAACCTGAAATATCAGTTATCCAACGCAAATATCAGCCACTAAAAGGTCAACAAAATGACGTATGGAAAATGTATTTAGATGACTCTTCATCTAAGGAAGGATCAGGTGCAGGTATACTCCTTATTTCCCCTTCAGAAGAGGTAATCACAATCTCTTATAAGCTGGAGTTTGAAACCACTAATAATATAGTTGAATATGAAGCTCTGGTGTTGGGATTGAGGACTGCCAAAGACATGGACATTCAATGTATAGAATTTTTTTGTGATTCTGAGTTGATCATCAATCAAGTGAGGAACATCTATCAAGCTAAACAACAGAGGCTCAAGAAATATAGAAATGAGGTATGGGATTTGATCAATAATTTATTTCTAACATTTAACATTTCCTTCATTCCCAAAGAGCAGAATCAGAAGGCAGATTCTCCAGCCTTCGCTGCCAACACTTGCAGGCCTCTCATTGGCCCAAATATTAAATATTAGGTGGAGGTCAGGCATAGAACAACCATACTAGACAACATAAGGAATTGGCAAGTCTTTAGTGATGATCTAGAGATTCATATGTTTCTACACACCATTGATGAATTCTCCAATATCTCAATTGATCAAGAAAGCTAAGAAAGTGAAAATGAGGAATTAGAAGATCAACAAACATCTCATATGTTGAAGACAGTAGTTGGTCATGATATTTTGGATATGAAAACCAATCACATTCCAAGAGGACTAGTGCCATTGGAAAGGTTGTTTGACAGTGATGATCTATACAGAGGAGCTACCATGAAGAATCATGAAGAAGAGATAACATATTGCAATATTGGGACCACTGAGATTCCCAAGATCATCAAGTTGTCCAAAGCAATAGCTACAGAAGAAAAGGATATGTATGTCAGTCTCATAAAAAAGTTTGTTGACATTTTTACATGGTCCTATGAATATTTGAATACATTTGACACTGACATCATCTAGCACAAGATCCCTCTAAAGGCTAGTTCCAAGCCATTCAGACAAAAGATTCAGAAATTTAATCCCATGTTAATGTCCATAATTGAGAAAGAGTTGAAAAGAATTTTGGATGACAAGATTATTGTACCATTGAGGTACTCAAACTAGGTGGCCAACTTAGTACCTGTAAGGAAGAAAAATGGGGAGATACGCTTGTGTTTTGATTTCATAAATCTCAACAAGTTTTCTCTTAAGGATAGCTACCCCCTCCCCAAGATGGATCATATTTTACAGAGGGTGGTAGGTGCACACAAAATTTCCTTGTTAGATGGATACTCTGGTTATAACTAGATAACAATGTGTGAGGAAGATAAAGAAAAAATAACATTCACCACCCCATGGGGAACTTTCATGTATGACAAGATTCCTTTCGGGATGATGAACGCAGGGGCTACTTTTCAGAGGGCCATGGAAATAGCTTTCATGGGGGAAAAGGAAAAATTTATGGTTATATACTTGGATGACATCACAATTTTCTCAAGTCTGATGATGAAAATTTGCAGCATCTGGAGAAGGTTTTCAAGAAGTGCAGGAGATATGGAATATCTCTCAATCCTAGGAAGACTCACTTTTCCATGCCAAAAGGAAATATCCTGGAACACATCATATCAACAGGAGGTATAAAAATTGGTCCAAAGGTTGTTTGTGCCATTCAATAGATTGAGATCCCCAAAAATAAAAAGGTTGTCCAGTCTTTTATTGGTAAGATAAACTTCATCATGCGCTTTGTGCCAAATTTTCCTGAAATTCTGAACCCTATCACTAACATGTTGAAGAAAGATGCTACGATGGGTCCTCCACATTGGGTCCTCCACCATATATTGGTATCCATAATGTGGTAAATGTAATCCAACTCAAGATATAGGATCCTCCCCACCTAGAAGAAGCAATTCTTGCCACATATATGTGGGCAAACATTTATGGTTTTCGACCTCGTTTCCTAAAGATACTATACTTCATGTTGGCACTAGATCTAGCAAGCAACGTCAAATCACTATTTAATTGGTCCACTACAAAGGAACTTTACCTACCCAATCCAAGTGACTATCCTAGTGAATGTTTGAACAAACATTTCCTCATCTACAACAAAAAGTAGGGACAATATCCTCTAAGTAGGGAAAAATGATGAGACTTAGTCTAAGGGACTTGGTCCAAGTTTGTATTAAAATTTCATTTTGTCATTTTGTAGTTTAGACTTTGAAAATCTCATTTACCATGCTACCTTCCCCCACGTCACTTGACCTACCGTCAACTACCACGATTTTGTGCTCTTTAGCAATCTCATTTTTTACTTTTATTATTCATTTTTGTATGTGAGTATTTGCATTATTAGCTATTTGTGTTCATACCAGTGGTAAAACCAAAACCTGACAATCAAAAAATTGTTTGAAATACAACATGTGTTAAAGAAAATATCAAATTATAATAGTCAATTAAATATTAGACACGGGAATTAATAAAACCACTTCACCTTTAGATTATTTTGTGTTTTTAATACTTTATTTCACTTTACTATGTATCTCGGTCTATCCCACATCCATAAAGTGGATTGACTCGACTAGCTTATAACCCTTTATAAGAAAGTTTTGGCTTTCTCATTATTAATGCAACTGTATTTTCATTCATGTGTTCTTGTTATTATTATATAGTATTAGAGCCTAACATTCTCAAAGTTGTATCAAGAGTCTCAAGCTTTTGAAAGACAAGGTTTACACTCTTCTGACTTCGATAGTGTTGGTGCCATGGAGTCTGTGTAAGCATGAATACCTAAGGAATGTTGTTGGAAGAGATGAATCAATGGATTGCCAACATGACATATCAAAAAACCAAAATGGTTTTGGATAATTCAAAACCATGATCGATTGAATTTCAATTTTAAAAACCAAGTTTGAAAATTTTCAGTTGAAAGCCAAGTTCAAAAAAAAAGAAAATGAACTAGTTTTTTGTACGAACTCAACTGTACAAATTTTGTAAATTTGCCAAAAATAAATCAAGGTCATACAATAGCCTTATAGCCACCAAACTCAATTGCAGGTGGGTTTAACAACTTCCAATAAGACAAATTTAATCACACAAAAACTAATTCAAGTTGCCACTTAATCATATGAAAAGAAATTCAACCATACAACAACCATATGACTAATGGTACAAAAATTGCAACCACCATAAATGTACAGATGCCCCTAGGGAGTTCTTAAACAAAAATTTGGACTTGTACAGCTAGATTTCATTGTTTTTCAGTAAAAATTTTGAGATTGTTTTTACAATTCAAAGAATTTTTGGAGAAGATTGACTATGTTCTTACTTGTCTTGCTACCCAAATTTGCATATTTGGAAGAAGTGATTGTTCATTTATTGTTTTTTAAGCAGATCCAAGGAGAAATTGACCATTTTGGTGTTGGTTATTAGCAAATCTGATTGTTTTGAATTCTTTTGAGAGAAATTATGTCAAGATCTATGTGTTTTTCAACTTTTTGAAAGCATATTTGTGCTTTATTAGGCTGCTCTTGAATAGATTTGGAAAAATATGTGCATTTTTTTCATTGTTTGGGCATATTTATCTAAAATCTGCATGGTTTTACTTATATACATGGGCCTTTTAATCAACAGCATGTTGGAAGGAAGCCAGAGGTATCTAGAAAGAGCTACAATACATGGAAGCAATGTCTGTTGGCCATATTTTGAATACAGATGTTTGGCGGCTATCATCCTAGGTAATGATCCTCGACCACAAATTACAAGTAGAGACCAAAACAAGTTTGATGAGTGCAACAGAGAATAAATAATGTTGCTTAAGTTGTCTGTGATAGATAAGATGCTTCATGAGATATAGAAAGAAGACTTCCACAAGGATTTGGAAGCATTTGAAAGTCACTAGAAAAATATCGAGGTTTAAAATTGGTCTCCTAAAGAAAATAATAAAATAAGAGTCACAAATAATAAAATAAGAGATACAAATTTTCTAAAAAGAAAGAAAACTAATTTTAATCTTATTTTCAACTTATCTCCTTATAGGTTTACTCAAATTTCAAGTTTAGGCACCCGTTCGATGAAGAATTCAATTTTTCATCCGAAGAGTACCCATTGCATACTTTTGATAGACCCGCAGTGAGATCAACTGAAAGTACACGGGAAAATCATGGTTCTAAAAAAGAAACATGTTTTCCATGCATTTTTAGTGTATCTCAATGTGGGCCTATCAAAAGTATGAAGAGTGTGTAATCATTGGATGTAGAGTTTAATTATGCATCCAATGAGTGTCTATAAGGAGATAAGGAGATAATTAAAAAATACAATAAAAATAATTTTATTTCCTTCCCTCCAAAGCTATTGACCCTTATGGTTGACATCATCATCTTGATTCCTATTGGTTCTTTTAAAATTGAAGTTGGTAGCATAGTTTTTTCTTTCAGACCCATTTTTTACCTCAGATGTTTTCTAATGATTTGCATGAATGATGAGACTTTGGATAAAGGTAGATCCTTCTTTTTGAAGGATATGTTTTTATCGATCATAATGGATGAGAGTGCATCATTACAAGAGAACTTAATCAAGATCAAACATATCAAATAATAGTGAGAGACCATTAGTTAGACGATGGAAAATGAGGATATGGTGGTAATCACGCTGAAAATCTTACCATGTTCTTATGAGAACTTTATTGATATCTCGAACATCACCTTTACGAATGTTGACCTGAAGTTTAATTCATTATGCAATAATCTCTTCCAACAAGAACAGTGGAAGAAACAACGCAGTAGAAGCAATGTGATAGACTATTTAGGATGAGCCTTTGCATCCAATGTCCAGGGAAAAGGAAAATGGGAAAATAAGAAAAGTCAAGGCAATAGTGAAGATGCAACCATGAGTATGAAGAACATCACATTCATTGATTTGGAAAGTTGGTTCATATGAAGAAGCAATTTATAAAAAGGTTGGTTGACTGGGAAACCAACTAGGGAGGGCCTAAACAAAAGGGTCATTTCAAAGAGCATAAAAAGGACAAGCAATAAGCCTTATAAACCTTCATGGCCATCATATCAACTCAAGTCATCTGCTTGGTACATTGATTTAGGTGCATCATGACACTTCACTAAGAAGTAGGATAGGTTCACGAAGTAGATTGCTTGTTCCTCCAAAGCTTCAATGATCTTCGGTGGTGGGGAAGAGTACACGGTAGTTGGAAAAGGGAATGTGCATATTTCATTTGGAAGGAAAATGTGTGTTTTCTTTAATGTGTACTAAGTGTCGAGCATGGAGGTTAATATATTATCAGTTAGTCAGATTATGAGACATTTCCCTTAGCCAAATGTCAACAACCACAAATGCTACATATTTGACAAGAAGACCAAGAAGTGTCACACACCCAACCCCTAAGTACCTTTCTAAAGGATGGGGTATTAATTTTTGGTTTTCTCCTCAATCATATCAAGGCTTATTCTAGCAGTTACCATTGTCCTTTTCTCATGAATATTCTTCCAATGACTATAACCATGCTCAGAATGGATCCATGTATCGAAATTTACAATTTCCTAAATTTCTTTAGACCCTCATTGGTCCAAACCACTCACTGCCATGTGGCTTCCTATTACTTGCACCATTCGATGAAGCATTGACATGTCACATGTCTGCTAGCCCATTGGGCCCTCTGAATCAATGATTACCTCTGATAGATCCAACAATCCTCAGAGTTTAGCGATCAATGACTTTAATCACCTCTCGAAATCCCTTCGTCAAAGTTCCTTCGTTTCAGGCAGTCGACCCACTCTGAAAAAATCTCTCCGACCTCACCTACTTCGATGGATCTAACCTACGAATCAAATGGCCCTGATTCCTTCAAAGATGCCCAATCACATGGTGGTTAACATCCCTACTCTTGCTCCATCTATACTTAACTTATGTTTTACCTTCGAAGATCTACAGTTGAGATTGAATCTCGTTTTCCACCTTAGTCATTGCTGCCACATTGCACATGTCTCTTGACGTAACATGTGGCTCAGTATCCACTTGACACATGGTCCCATCATGGCTCGGCATGTCACCATAAGGTGCATAGCTCACTTGGTGAGAGATTGGAATTTTTCCATTTCTTATAAATTGATTAGGATATTTAATTAATACTTTATTAAAATATCGTTCCTCGGTATTTATTTATTAAAACCTCATTAGGTACAATTAGTATTCACTAATTATTTACCCCCGTAAGCACATTTTTACTTAGCCTAATAATTCACTCAAGTACCATTTTTGTAATGATTATATTATAAGCTAATTAATCATATTATAAAATAATTTATATTATGTTCTAATATAATTAATTAGACTATAATAATCCTTGATTAATGTATCCATCAAAGAACCTGTCTTATGACTTCGTACCAAAATTTTACGTAATTTAATATATGTAAATATATAGGAAAAGAAAGGGAAAAAGAATATATTTAATTATTATATGTTATCTCAGGAAATTCAGACTCCCTTCATATGCACGCTCTCAAGGATTTGAAGTTTGTAATCAATAATATAATACTTTAATATCTTAGTACCTTAGCTCTTGGACTCCGAATTCTCGGACTCCATTCATGTGTGCCCATTTTATTTATCCGATAGTTATACTCCGAAAAAGAAAAGTGTTTTATTATTAAAATATACATATGGCCATATAATACTAAGGCCATCATTATCCAACTCTTTGCACTTCGATCATTCACTCCTTTTTCATAACTCCAATAGCCATGCTCCGAAGAAAAAAGAGTTTATATATAATATTATAATATTTAGCATTTTAATTAAGTCTCAGGTAATTCAGACCTTCTTCACGTGCTCACCTCTCATCTATCTAACAACCAATTACGATGAAGAAAAGTTTAATATTTTGAAATGTATGTGTAAATTTATAATTTTCAAGCTAGCGTACTCTGAATCCTTCGGAGTTTAAATCATGTGTGCCCCTTTTGTTGTCCGACAACCAATTATGATAGATAATTTATTAACAATATAATATAATTAAACCCTATAGCACATATGCCTTCACTTCGAGAGCTTCGTACTTTATTTAATCGCTCCCTTCCCTTTACTATGATGACCCAATTCTGAAAGGGTCTTAATACAGATAATTAATAGAGTAATGTTTGGAACCCCATTGGCCATCACACTCCAAACATTTTTTCCTTCCTCTATACTACGAAAGAAAGGATTGTTTGATAATAATATTTATAAATATTTATATAAATATTTTCAGGTTGAGAAGGATATAGGAAGGTATATTTTCCCAAGTCTTTAATAAATAAATATTTTTATACATATTCATGTGTTGAGAAAAATAAGAGGATTTATATAACTCTAGGTATTTGAATGATAATAAATAAAAATACCCTAATAATAACATTCCTTCAAGACCATTGAACTAACTGTGCAAAGTATGAATTCTATAGTTAGGAAAAAACTGAGCATAGTTAAAAATTTCGCATAGAGGGAAGAATTTCAAATTCCCATTACTCACGCACCAGGCATAAATTTTTAGGCTGTAAATGTAATAATTTATAGTCTTTACAATTCAAATATCAAAGTATTTAAATGGTAACTCTGAAAGTTTACAAGAGTTTACCAATCCTTTCCATTCGTTCAAATTTTCCAGGAAACACATAAATACTTAAATGCATATATACATATATGTCTTTGGGAAATATTTGTTTGTTTAAATTTTTTTCTACAATAATACATTTCTTGGAAGTGAATTTCTTCATGGTAAAACTGCAATTAATAATCTCCTATTTACATGCATATTTCTTCTATTTTTAAGGAATATTTACTAAGTCCATATATTTCCCCATTGGACATTAATTCACTATGTGATTCATGGTAAGATTTGTTTCTTACCAAATCCAAATGAGATTGAATTATTCACAATGTTTTTAATTCAAAATTTCATTTTACTTCACATTAGGAAATTGGGTTTTGTATTTTCCATTCTTTACAACTTATACTAACTTTTAAAATACTTTACCCCTTATTAACATTTGAAATGTTTTCCTAAGGCCCAAACTTAATTTTAATATCCTTTAAATTTTCTATAATATAAGCTTTAGGAAAACTTAAAATCATAAACATTTTTATGCAGAATTCAACCTCTTTCTTTTTCAGATTTTATGTAGAGGTTCTAACTATTTAATTCTCCTCACTAGAGCAGAATATGGGTTGTAAAACTAAATCAGCATCAACATTCTCACCCAAAAATCTTCTTTTAAAACACAGGAAGTCAAGACATGAGGATTTAAGTCAAAATAAAATTGAGCTGAAACATTCTCACAATTTCACCTAAATTTCTCATACCATTTTCAACAAAGAGATGAATTTACATTATTCTGAAACATGTTCTATATTATTTATGAGCTTAACATTGCAGAGATTTTGCAAAGAAATACTTATCTAGAAGATGAAAAGAGTTGTAATTGTTGAAGTGTGTTCCACTTTGCACCCAACCATAGGCACAATTTCTCTTAGTGTATTTCACAACTGACCACCCCCTAGACACCAGCCTCTTTCAGCTTGGAACATGAGTTAAGTAAGATCAAGATCCATGTGCCTTTGACAGAATTGATGAAGAATGAACCTTTCAAAAAATATATCATGAAATTTCTACAGCCAACTTCTCCTAGTATGTCTTCTGATGTAATCAGCTTGCAGGATGAAAACCCAGTCATTACAGTGGGTCCACACATTGAGGATGGCTCTAATGCCTATCCACCATTATATATATATTTAAATGTTCACAACAAGATCCTGCATAATTGTCTTATGGACTCAGGAGCCTCACACAATGTCATGCCCAAAGTTGTTATGGAAGAACTAGGTCTGGATATCACCAAGCCTTACCAAGAACTGTACTCCTTTGACTCTAATAAAGTAAAATGTCTAGGACTGATAAAGGATATGGTGGTTTCTTTGGAATAGTTACCAATGAAGAGTGTAGTGATGGACATTGTTGTGGCTGACATTCCCCCAAATTTTGGTATGATATTATCCATAACTTGGGCTAAGAAGGTTGGAGGATCATTACAAATGGACCTCACTTATGCCAACATCCCTCTATTTGGAAGAGAATATAGGAGGCTATACAAAGATGTAAGGTTATCCTACATTGTGAGTTATCATCATAACCCAATAAATCACCTCGTTTATGATGTTGAGGATGGGATCAGTTCATATGCTTTTAATTTAAATGATGATGAACCTGAAATATCAATTATCCAATGCAAAGTTCGGACACTAACAGGTCAAAAAAACAACATATGGAAAATTTATTTCGATGGCTCTTTATCTAAGGAAGGATCGGGTGCAGGTATACTCCTTATTTCCCCTTCAGAATAGGTAATCACAGTCTCTTATAAGCTAGAGTTTGAAACCACTAATGATATAGCTAAATATGAAGCTCGGGTGCTGGGATTGAGGACTTCCAAAGACATGGCCATTGACTGTATAGAATTTTTTGGTGATTCTGAGTTGATCATCAATCAAGTGAGGAACATCTATCAAGCTAAACAATGGAGGCTCAAGAAATATAGAAACGAGGTATGGGATTTGATTGATAATTTATTTCTAACATTTAACATTTCCTTCATTCCCAAAGAGAAGAATCAGAAGGCAGATTCTTCGGCCTTAGCTTCCAACACTTTTAGGACTCCCATTGGCCCAAATATTAAATATCAGGTGCAGGTCAGGCATAGAACAACCATACCAGACAACATAGGGAATCGGAAATCCTTTAGTGATGATCTAGATCTGCAGATATTTCTACACACCATTGATGAATTCTCCAATATCTCAATTGATCAAGAAAGTCAAGAATGTGAAAATGAGGAACTAGAAGATCAACAAACATCTCATCTACTGAAGACAGTAGTTGGTCATGATATTGTGGAGCTGAAAACCAATCACATTCCAAGAGGAATAGTGCCATTGGAAAGGTTGTTTGACAGTAATGATCTATACAGAGGACCTTCCATGAATAATCAAGAAGAAGAGATAACATATAGCAATATTCGGACCACTAAGAATCCCAAGATCATCAAGTTTTCCAAAGCAATAGCTACAGAACAAAAGGACATGTATGTCATTCTCATAAAAAAGTTTTTTGACATTTTTGCATTGTCCTATGAATATTTGAAGACATTTGACACTAACATCATCTAGCACAATATCCCTCTAAAGGTTGGCTCCAAGCCATTCAGACAAAAGACTCGGCAATTTAATCCCATGTTAATGCCCATAATTGAGAAAGATATGAAAAGAATGTTGGATGACAAGATTATTGTACCATTGAGGTACTCAAACTGGGTGGCCAACTTAGTACCTATAAGGAAGAAAAAAGGGGAGATACGCTTGTGTGTTGATTTCAAAAATATCAACATTTTTTCTCTGAAGGACAACTACCCCCTCCCCAAGATGGATCATATTTTACAAAGGGTGGTAGGTGCACACAAAATTTCCTTGTTAGATGGATACTCTCGTTATAACCAAATAGCAGTGTGTGAGGAAGATAAAGAAAAAATAACATTCACCACCCCATGGGTAACAGACATGTACAACAAGATGCTTTCCGGGCTGATGAACCCATGGGCCACTTTTCAGAGGGCCATGGACATAGCTTTCATGGGGGAAAATGACAAATTTATGGTTATATACTTGGATGTCATCACAATTTTCTCCAATTCTGACGATGAACATTTGCAACATCTGGAGCAGGTTTTCAAGAAGTGCAGAAGATATGGAAAATCTCTCAATCCTAGGAAGTATCACTTTGCCATGCCAGAAGGAAAGATCATGGGCCACATCATATCAACAGGAGGTATAAAAATTGTTCCAAAGAGGGTTTGTGCCATTCAAGATATTGAGATCCCCAAAAATAAAAACGTTGTCCAATCTTTTATTGGTAAGATAAACTTCCTCATGCTCTTTGTGCCAAATTTTGTTGAAATTTTGAAGCCTATCACTAACATGTTGAAGAAAGATGTTATGATGGGTCCTCCACCTCATATTGGTATCCATAATGTGGTAAATGTAATCCAACTCAAGATATAGGATCCTTCCCACCTAGAAGAAGCAATTCTTGTCACATATATGGGGGCAAACATTTATGGTTTTCGACCTCGTTTCCTAAAGATACTATACTTCATGTTGGCACTAGATCTAGCAAGCAACGACAAATCACTATTTAATTGGTCCACTACAAAGGAACTTTACCTACCCAATCTAAGTGACTATCCTAGTGAATGTTTGAACAACAATTTCCTCATCTACAACAAAAAGTAGGGACAATCTCCTCTAAGTAGGGAAAAATGATGAGACTTAGTCTAATGGACTTGGTCCAAGTTTGTATTAAAATTTCATTTTGTCATTTTGTACTTTACACTTTTCAAATCTCATTTACCATGCTACCTTCCCCCACGTCACTTGACCTACCGTCAACTACCACGATTTTGTACTCTTTAGAAGTCTCATTTTGTACTTTTATTCTTCATTTTTGTATGTGAGTATTTGCATTATTAGCTATTTGTGTTCATACCAGTGGTAAAACCAAAACTTGACAATCAAAAAATTGTTTGACATATAACGTGTGTTAAATAAAATATCAAATTATAATAGTCAATTAAATATTAGACACAGGAATTAATAAAACCACTTCACCTTTAGGTTATTTTGTATTTTTAATACTTTATTTCACTTTAGCGTGTATCTCGGTTTATCCCACATCCATAAAGTGGATTGACTCGACTAGATTCTAACTCTTTATAAGAAAGTTTTGGATTTCTCATTATTAATGCAACCTTATTTTCATTTATGTGTTCTTGTTATTATTATATAGTATTAGAGCCTAACATTCTCAAAGTTGTATCAAGAGTCTCGAGCTTTTGAAAGACAAGGTTTACACTCTTTTGACTTCGATAGTGTTGGTGCCACAGAGTCTGTGTAAGCAAGAATACCTAAGGAATGTTGTTCGTAGAGATGAATCAATGGATTGCCAACATGACACATCAAAAAACCAAAATGGTTTTGGATAATTCAAAACCATGATCGATTGAATTTCAATTTTAAAAACCAAGTTTGAAAATTTTAAGTTGAAAGCCAAGTTCAAAAAAAAAAGAAAATGAACTATTTTTTTGTACGAACTCAACTGTACAAATTTTGTAAAATTGCCAAAACTAAATCAGGGTCATACAATAGCCTTATAGCCACCAAACTCAATTGCAAGTGAGTTGTACAACTTCCAATAAGACAAATTTAATCACACGAAAACTAATTCAAGTTGTCACTTAACCGTATGAAAAGAAATTCAACCATACAACAACTATATGACTAATGGTACAAAAATTGCAACCACCATAAATGTACAGATGCCCCCAGGGAGTTCTTAAACAAAAATTTGGACCTGTACATCTAGATTTCATTGTTTCAGTAAAAATTTTGAGATTTTTTTTACAATTCAAATAATTTTTGGAGAAGATTGACTATGTTCTTACCTGTCTTGCTACCCAAATTTGCATATTTGGAAGAAGTGATTGTTCATTTATTGTTTTTGAAGCAGATCCAAGGAGAAATTGACCATTTTGGTGTTGGTTATTAGCAAATTTGATTGTTTTGAATTTTTTTGAGAGAAAACATGTCAAGATCTATGTTCTTTTCAACTTTTTGAAAGCATATGTGTGGTTTATTAGGCTTATCTTGAATAGATTTGGAAAAATATGTGCATTTTTTGCATTGTTTGGGCATATTTATCTAAAATCTGCATATTTTTACTTATATACATGGGCCTTTTAATCAACATCATGTTGGAAGGAATCCATAGGTATCTAGCAAGAGCTACAATACATGAAAGCAATGCATGTTGGCCATATTTTGAATACAGATGTTTGGCTGCTATCATCCTATGTAATGATCCTTGACCACAAATTACAGGTAGAGACCAAAACAAGTTTGATGAGTGCAACAGAGAAGAAATAATGTTTCTTAAGTTGTCTGTGATAGATCAGATGCTTCATGAGATCTAGACAAAAGACTTCCACAAGGATTTGGAAGCATTTGAAAGTCACTAGAGAAATATTGAGGTTTAAAATTGGTCTCCTAAAGAAAATAATAAAACAAGAGTCACAAATAATAAAATAAGAGATACAAATTTTCTAAAAAGAAAGAAAACTAATTTTAATCTTATTTTCAACTTATCTCCTTATATGTTTACTCATATTTCAAGTTTAGGCACTCGTTGGATGCAGAATTCATTTTTTCATCTGATGAGTACCCATTGCATACTTTTGATAGACCCATAGTGACATCAACTGAAAATACATGGGAAAATCATGGTTCTAAAAAAGAAACACGTTTTCCATGCATTTTCAGTGTATCTCAATGTGGTCCTATCAAAAGTATGAAGAGTGTGTACTCAATGTATGTTGAGTTTAATTATGCATCCAATGAGTGTCTATAAGGAGATAAGGAGATAAGTAAAAAATACAATAAAAAATACTTTAATTTCCTTCCCTCCAAAACTATTGACCCTTATGGTTGACATCATCATCTTGATTCCTATTGGTTCTTTTAAAATTGCAGTTGGTAGCACAGTTTTCTCTTTGAGACCCATTTTTTACCTCAAATGTTTTCTAATGATTTGCATGAATGATGAGACTTTGGATAAAGGAAGATCCTTCTTTCTGAAGGATATGCTTTTATCGATCATAATGGATGAGATTGCATCATTACAAGAGAATTTAATCAAGATCAAACATATCAAAGAACAGTGAGAGACCATTAGTTAGACGATGGAAAATGAGGATATGGTGGTAATCATGCTAAAAATATTACCATGTTCTTATGAGAAATTTATTGATATCTCGAACATCACCTCTATGAATGTTGACCTGGATTTTAATGCATTATGCAATAAACTCTTACAACAGGAACAATGGAAGAAACAACGCAATAGAAACAATGTGATAGACTATTTAGGACAAGCCTTTGCATCCAATGTCCAAGAAAAAGGAATATGGGAAAAGAATAAAAGTCAAGGAAGTAGTGAATATGAAACCATGAGTCTTAAGAACATCACATTCATCGATTTGGAAAGTTGGGTCATATGAAGAAGCACTACATAAAAAGGTTGGTTGACCAGAAAACCAACTAGGGAGGGCCTCAACGAAAGGGTCATTTCACAGAGCATACAGAGGACAATCAATAAGCCTTATACACCTTCATGGCCATCATATCAACTCAAGTCATCTTCTTGGTACATTAATTTAGGTGCATCACGACACTTCACCAAGAAGTAGGATAGGTTCATGAAGTATATTGCTTGTTCCTCCAAATATTCAATGATCTTCGATGGTGGGGAAGAGTACACGGTAGTTGGAAAAGGGAATGTGCATATTTCATTTGGAAGGAAAATTTTTGTTTTCCTTAATGTGTACTAAGTGTCGAGCATGGAAGTTAATCTATTATCAGTTAGTTGTATTATGATACATTTCCCTTATCCAAATGTCAACAACCACAAATGCTACATATTTGTCAAGGAGACCAAGAAGTGTCACACACCCAACCCCCTAAGTACCTTTCTAAAGGATGGGTTATTAAATTTTTATTTTTTCCTCAATCATCTCAAAGCTTATTCTAGCAGTTATCATCTTCCTTTTCTCATCAAGAATCTTCCAACAACTATAACCATGCTCAGAACTGATCCATGTATCGAAAGTTATAGTTTCCTAAATTTCTTTAGACCCTCATTGGTCCAAACCACTCACTACCACGTGGCTTCCTATTACTTGAGCCATTCGATGTAGCATTGACATGTCACATGTCCACTGGCCCATTGGGCCCTCCGAATCAATGGTTACCTCTGATAGATCCAACAATCCTCATAGTTTAGCGATCAATGACTTTAATCACCTCTCGAAGTTCCTTCGTTTCAAGAACTCGAACCACTCTGAAAAACTCTCTCTGACCTCACCTACTTCAATGGATCTAACCTACGGATCAAATGGCCCTGATTCCTTCAAAGATGCTATTTGCATGGTGGTTAACATCCCTACTCCTGCTCCATCTATACTTAACTTATGTTTTACCTTCGAAGATCTACAGCTGAGATTGAATATTGTTTTCCACCTTAGTCACTGCTACAACAATGCACATGTCTCTTGATGTGACACGTGGCTTAGTATCCACTCAATACATGGTCTCATGACGGCTCGCCATGTCACAATAGGGTGCATAGTTCGCTTGGTGAGAGATTGCCATTTTTCCATTTCTTATAAATTGATTAGGACATTTAATTAATACTTTATTAAAATATCATTCCTCAGTATTTACTTATTAAAACCTCATTAGGTACAATTAGTATTCACTAATTATTTACCCCCGTAAGAACATTTTTACTTAGCCTAATAATTCATTCCAGTACCATTTTTGTAATGATTATCTTATAAGCTAATTAATTTTATTATAAAATAATTTATATTATATTCTAATATAATTAATTAGACTATAATAATCCTTGATTAATGTATCCATCAAAGAATCTGTCTTATGACTTTGTACCAAAATATTACATAATTTAATATATGTAAATATATAGGAAAAGAAAGGGAAAAAATATATATTTAATTATTATATGTTATCTCAGGAAATTTAGACTCCCTTCATATGCAAGCTCTCAAGGATTTGAAGTTTGTAATTAATAATATAATAATTTAATATATTAGTACCTTAGCTCTTGGACTCTGAATTCTTGGACTCCATTCATGTGTGCCCATTTTATTTTTCCGATAGTTATACTCCAAAAACGAAAAGTGTTTTATTATTAAAATATACATATGACCATTAATATTAAGGCCATCGTTATCCAACTCTTTGCACTTCGATCATTCACTCCTTTTTCATAACTCCAATAGCCATGCTACGAAGAAAAAGGAGTTTATATATAATATTATAATATTTAACATTTTAATTAAGTCTCAGGTAATTCAAACCTTCTTCACGTGCTCACCTCTCATCTATCTAACAACCAATTACGATGGAGAAAAGTTTAATATTTTGAAATGCATGTGTAATTTTATACTTCTCAAGCTAGCATACTCTGAATCCTTCGAAGTTTAAATCATGTTTGCCCCTTTTGTTGTCTGACAACCAATTACAAAAGATAGATTATTAACAGTATAATATAATTAAACCCTATAGCACATATGCCTTCACTTCGAGAGCTTCGTACTTTATTTAATCGCTCCCTTCCCTTTACTACGATGACCCAATTTCAAAAGGGTCTTAATATGAATAATTAATAGAGTAATGTTTGGAACCTCATTGGCCATCGCACTCCAAACATTTGTTCCTTCCTCTATACTGCAAAAGAAATGATTGTTTGATAATAATATTTATATAAATATTTCCAGGTTGAGAAGGATATAGGAAGGTATATTTTCCCAAGTCTTTAATACATACATAAATATATATTTTTATACATATTCATGTGTTGAGAAAAATAAAAGGATTTATATAACTCAAAGTATTTGAACGCTAATAAATAAAAATACCCTAATAATAATATTCCTTCAGGAGCACTGAACTAACTGTGCAAAGTATGAATTCTATAGTTAGGAAAAATCTTAGCATAGTTAAAACTTTCGCATAGAGGGAAGGATTTCAAATTCCCATTAATCACGCACCATGCATAAATTTTTAGGCTGTAAATGTAATAATTTACAGTCTTTACAATTCAAATATCAAAGTATTTAAATGGTAACTCTGAAATTTTACGAGAGTTTACCAATCCTTTCCATTCGTTCAAATTTTCCAGGAAACACATAAATACTTAAATGCATATATACATATATATCTTTTGGAAATATTTGTCTGTTTAAATTATTTTTCTATAGTAATACATTTCTTGGAAGTGAAGTTCTTCATGGTAAAACTGCAATTAATAATCTCCTATTTACATGCATATTTCTGTTATTTTTAAGGAATATTTACTAAGTCCATATCTTTCCCCTTTGGACATTAA